>CAOKZL010000575.1:600000-760617 GCA_948472985.1 Iguana delicatissima | reverse complement strand
TTGCCATTAAGAAAAGGGCACAGTGAATGCACTTCTGTGTTGTCTACACTGATTGATGAAACAGAGGGGAGCCCAGTGGAGTAACCTCTATTTCTCATAAGCAAATTCCTTCCTCCCTTGCAGCTCCTTTCCTCCCTTTTTTCAGGATAGCAGCTTTCATGTTTTTAAAAGGGAGACATAAGCGAGACGGAAAACAGCTGTACCCAGGGGGTCATACAGACACTCAGAGAAAAGAAGCACTGGATTTAAGTTGGCTGTATTACCCACCTCTCCTGACAGTACAAATGCCTGGGCAAGTTTCCCATGGAAGCCGTGGAATCTCTTCCCTGGATGTTTCTAAGGGTTGCTTCTCAGGTTACTTTCCCCAACATGGGTATTAAAGCCTGCATTTGGAAGAAGCTTTTAAAAGATCATGTCTGGATGGACAAGCGAGTATACTATCCAAATACAAGACGCTGTCCCACTAACACTGTTTACATAAAACAGGAAAGGATGAAAGTTTCATTTCAATAGATTTTTGATATGACTTGAACTATATTTTCTTCCTTTCTGGGATGGAAAGTATTTGAGATCCCGCACCTGTCTTTTTCGTCTTTTTTTTTTTTTTAACAGTGATGACTTATCTTTGACCCAAGCAAGGTTTAACAACAGGGGCCATTTCTGCACTAACCTGTTATAGCACTATTATTCCACTTTCAACATCCTGTGGAATTCTGGGGTTTGCAGTTTAGGGAGGGGCCTCTGAGGATTCCACAGGATGGTGAAAGTGGAATAATAGCACTGTCACAGGCTAGTGCAGAAATGGCCTTTAACAAGCACAAGAAGATTCTCTCTAGGTAGAGCTAGTGTGGTATAGTGGTTTGAGCACTGGACTATGACCAGGAGACCAGGGTTTGATTCCACACTCTTGCCATGGAAAACCATTGGGTGATGTTGGGCACACTCTCAGTCCCAGAAAACTCTGTAATAGGTTCACCTCACAATCACTGTAAGTTGGAAACAACTTGAAGACACACAGCAGAAGCAACAACAATAACAACTACATATAGGAACTGCTGTGTCTATTTAACAGAATTAATACGAGCGAGGGAGAATTTACCTTCTTTTCCCTTTTTTTTCCCCTACAGGAGAAGAACTGAAAATTGCAGATTTTATATTTGGCACAGAAAGATTAAACATATCGAGTTCTGTAGAAACTTAAACAGACAGATTTCTTTATCCCCCAAGTAAAATTCAATTGCCAGTCCAATTTGATTTTGTAGATGAAAGGCTGGTCACCTTTGTCTTCTTTACCTCAGAGAGCAAAACATCTTGTACTGACCCTGAGTATGACATTCTCTCTCCCACCTTGTTCCAGCTCTTAGATATACATTCCTGTTTCCAATGAAGCCAGAGAGTATAAAGTGCTGACCTTCCACTGTGTCAATGTCCTTCGATGTGAGGCAAGGAAAACGGGTGACCTAGTTCAAAACATTTCAAAACAGACCTTTAGTGGGTTCTTGAAAAGTAAAATGGCCTTGTGTGACCTCTAGGGAGAGCCTGGACTCTTCTGGAGACAAAAAGGAAAGCCCAAATTCAGAGGTTACCCTCTGTGGCCCTTGAGACTGCCTGAGCCTCAATCAGCCACTTGCTTGCTGTTCCTCTGGGAGTCATAGTGACCTCACACTCACTCACCAGCCATGCTGTTTCACGGGAGGTACACCAGGTTGATTTGCTCATATGACAGAGGGGCTTCAGTAACACAAACTGTGAACCGGTCACTGTGACTATAATAAGAACATTTCACAGGCTTCTGCTTTCTGGTTTAGTTTAGTTTAGTTTTTTTTTCTAGGCTCTGGTGTCAGAAAACACACCTCTCTGCATTAGCAATGGAAAACTGTAGTCCATGCAGCCCTGGGTCAGAGCCCATGGGAGTGGACATGTGGGTCAAAGACAGCTAAACATAGCTCTGCTAATTTTAAAGGGGAAGATGATAAAGAGGTGTGTGTGTGTGGGGGTGGAAGCTGGAGAAATGAGAAAGGGTTATTCAGTGATAGAAGAATAGTGACATTTGGGGTCCCACAGGCAGTACCAAAAGTAAGTGATGGATTGCCAAGTCTCAGAGCCTCCTACGGAATCAACATTTTGTGATGTGAATGCCAAGACACTTTCAGGCATCAATTCCTGTCATAAAAAGAGCCTCCAGATACCAAACAAATAGTCTCTCCAAGCTAAACAATTCCATCCACAAAGGTAAATATTCTGGCTATGAAATGGTAGCTCAACAATCTTAGCAAGCAGCAGGGACTATCTTGGGAAGTCAGCAAGTATATTTTAACATGTGTGAAGTGAGAGAAATCATTACAGACCTTCCTTTCCTGTGAGTTTTATAGAGACAACTGCTACTCAGCTGGTTTGAGAGAGTTGCCAGTACAATGTAAAACTGGATCTTTCACCAGACCAACTTTCATTGGCATATTGCAAGGGAGGCACGTCACATTTTGCCTGTCACAGTCTAAATCTGTAGCAGAAGAGGCTGTCTGAGCAGTTCAAGTCAGTCATTCCCCTAAATCCTCTAGCTGTCTTAGATAGGACTCTAGATTGTGGAATATTCATGGAAAAGGAAGAGAGAGGCTGCTAGGCAAGCCATAGGCTATTTTTCATGTCTTCCTATCTCAGCTTTAGGGTGGCTGCAGACCCCATAAGTTAGCTGTCAGATGTTTGAGGGACAGAAAACAATTATCATGGGGAAGAGAGTCTATCTGGTAAAAATGTGAACAAAGGGGTGGTACATTAAGCCAATCTACAATTTTAAACAGGTTCTTTCCTTCAAAAAATTTCAGGTGGCTCCAAACAATTTCCTGTAATCTCATTATATCGTGCAAATTTAAGACTAGCAATTTCATTATATTGTAATCAGACATGGAACCACAGGTCTTTGGGGCCAAAGCAGCCTCATTTGTTTCTCCATCTGGCCTGCAATAGATCTTGAGCTCCTACCCCTCCACAAACCTCCAGCCCCCATGAATGCAGGGTGAGGAATATCCATTGTTATCTCGGAACTTTATAGCCTGGTTGGGTTGCCAGAGCAAAAACTGAAGAGGGCTTCTGTAGCTTTAATGGTTGTGAAGAAGGAATTTCAACAAGTGTTGCTTGTTACCTGGTTGAGTGACAAGCAACAGCAGATGAAATTCCTCCTTCTACATAACTATTGAAGGAACAGGAACTCTCTCCTGTTGATAATCTTACAGCCCTAGGGGTGTGGAGCATCAGATTCTAGAGCTGAATATGGCCCTCCTGGAGTCCCAATCTGGCCCTCTAGGCTTCCCCAGATAGTTACCCCCCTGCCCTATGACATCATCATGTGATGGCTTGCCATTTTTTAATACAGATTTTTACTTCCATCCTACAAGGCTGAAATGCCATTCCTAAGCCTTAGGTGTTGCCTAGTGATTGAGCTAAAATAAGCCAATTTCTTTTGTCCCACCTATTTGCCTTTGGCCCCACCCAGCATTTGAGTACAGCTTGTGCAAACATTTTTGAAACTAAATTTTGATCTTGAAGTAGGTTTCACATCCTTTCTATTATAGTACACCACTGACCAAAATTCAGAGATTGTATCTGTATGCCTTTAAGACAGCCAGTCTTATAAATCAGTGTCAAAAAGTGAGTCAGGCACTTGCAAGAGTGAGTGAAGGTTCAAAGAATTTCAAAAGGTCCAAATCCTATGTTCTTCCATACTTTGCATGATGGTATGCATGAATAACATCTGGAGCCCACAAAAATGATTAAGTGATTAATCATAGAAGGATAGACTGACACAAACAAATTTCTGTCTATGCATTGTTCCCCTTCTGCCCCCAAAATCTGCTGATAGGGAATTGACAACAGACTCTCTTGTGGCTTGTGGTCCATCCTGAAATTCCAGAACCATCCGCTTAACCATCAGTCACATGTGTCTTGCATGTTTTCAATTTCTTGCATAAACATGGGTGATCTTAAATCTTCCAAACACATATTAGTGTTGTGACTGTTTATACTTAGCTTTCTGTGTGGACAGGAAGTTAACTGAAATTGGAGGTGGATGCTGTGCAACATATAGATGAATCTGCTTCCTAAAAAGTTAAACATTGGGGTGCTGAAGAGTTTAACTGGGAAGGATCATCTCTTTGAATTCTCGAGTTTTCACTGTAATGGTCAAAAACGGTCATCACTGCAGACAAAATATAACTTGGAATTGACCTGGGGAAAATAAGAGGGAAAGCTCTTTCATAGGATAGTCATAATCCTACTCAGAACAGAGCTTGGAAACAACTTGTTACTATTTACAAGTTTTTTTTTGTTTTTTGTTTTGCTATAAGTTACATCAGAGATTGGAAAAATTATCTTTTTGGACTACAGCTTGGAAGACTCCCCCAGCCAGCATGATTTGTCCATGCTGGTTGGGGAATTCTGGAAATTATAGCCCAAAGATTATAGGAAATCTTGTTTCAGTGATGGAATAGACTAGATATTGCCATCGAGTGGCTTTCAGCTCTATAAATCTATGTCAGTGACTATCCTAGGGGTGTAAATCCTCAACTATGCTGTCCTCTCATGTAATAATTATGGTAGTTTCTTCTTGCTGCAGGAGAAAACCAGTATTCCTCTTCATATTGGAAGGTCCAGAAGTGTTGCAGAGGAGTTACACTGTGGAGAAAAACAAGTGTGTTTTTCCCCACAAAACACTGTTTTCTGCACATGGAACAGTGTTTTCTGCATAGGAAATCCATTTTCTGTACAGAATTTTCCACAAAAAAACCCCACGTTTTTCTCAGCAGAATCATTCCTACACAACCTTTAGGGATATCAAATATCAGGAGAAGATTGTGCAAAATTCTCACTGATCTATTATTCTTCCTGATGATATTTCCCAGCTGTTGGGAAACCAGTTTTTCAACCTGGTAACGAAAAATTATGAATGTCTACTATTTGAATGCAAAGATCTTTGGGGATCTCAGTTTGGTATAAAACTCCTTTTTAACTCCTCTTCTTTGTGCTTTTGGTTGTCCATACTTCTTTATGTGACAGGAAGTCCTTGATTATGTGCAGGTGGTCTGGGAACCCCCCCCCGTACTTCTGGTTGCTAGCTGCAAAAAGCTACTTTGATTAAAGCCTTCTGTGAACCTCTGAAAGTCCCTTTTTTCCCTTTATATACTCAGCTGTGGTCAAACATCATGCACATGGTTTAAAATGTACTCATTAGAAACAATTGTGGAACAATGGAGGACTCCCTCCACAAAGAGGGTGTGGTGAGTCTTTCAATCCATGTGCGTAAACAAGAGCACAACAAAATGTTGTGAGCATAAACTCTCCAAACCTATAAGACTAAACTCTTGTGACATATTTATGTTCCCACATACACAAATCACATGGACTCTCACACTCTTCTATCTCCTCAAGTCACTGGACTTCAAATAGAGTGTGGGAGGCAGCTGGATCCACTAAACAAGGTCTTGGGTGCTATGAACGTGTGCCAGATAATAAGGGGGAGAATCACAATTAAAATGTCAAGCTGGATCATATTTCCATAACAAAGTCAGAGAGGATTTCCCTCTCTGTTTTTTCTTTCCCTTTCTGTTTACCATGTTTAGAGAGCTGAGGCTGGCTTTTTCCATGCTGTGGTTTCCCAGCTATGCAGGAGATGTACACAGTATAATATTTGCTTCCTACATGATATAATTTGTTGAATGTACACATCTAAAATGTATAACAGAATCGCTGAAGATTTCCTTTCCAAAGATGTTATTTCATTAGACAACTCAGTTAAGAACACATCTGCTCTGCACTTTTGGATGGTATTCTTTGTCCTCATTGCTGTTTCTTCACCCATCCCAACTTTGTCACTACCGTTGCCATCAGTATATCTTTCTCATTCTTCAGCACTTTATCAGAAGTTTTTAGAAAGCTTTATACACATAAGCAATTGATGCCATCTATTTAGTTCCAGTGAAGTAACCTGAGACCATCCCACCAAAATCTTTAGTAAAAGCTTACACTAATGTGTTTTATTTAAGCCAGGGTGTCTATTAACCGCAGAATTCACCTTCAGAATGTTCTCATTGCTTGTAAATAGTCTGTTTTCTGGTACCAATTCTCTTCCATTACATCAGAGTAGCTGAACCAATGGTACCCAAAGGGGTCACACCTCCATATTATCCCTCCTCTTTACCCAACCAAACATCTAATCTCCCAACCAAATATCTAATCACCAATAACTCTGGAATCATTGGGGCTTTATTCAGCTCTAAGATGTCCAAGTATAGTCTTCATGACACAATTATGTTTGAAGCGTAAACCTGAGAAAAGCAATGTATGCCTGTTAGATGTAATGCGCAACCATTTGTATCATCTTAGTAAGTTATAATTATCCTTTTCTGCTTGTCTGCTGAATTTCTGAGCTGTTTCAGTAACTGAGCCCCAACTCTGTCCTCCAGTGGACATGCATCTAGATAGGTCATATGTTTCTTGGTGGTGAAAACTTATATATCTAGATAGTGGAGTAAAAAACTGTGGGATTATTCGGGAATTGGTGCACGAAGTCTTGAAGCACAGACAATAATGGGCACAAAATTAACAAGCCAAAATGGAAAAGGCACACATTTTTAGAAGGTAATTGAATAATTGAGTAAGACCAATCTCTACTCTCTCTCTCTCTCCCTCCCTCTCTCTTTCTCCCTCTGCATTTTATTAGACAATATGGATCCAGTGCAAACATCAGACACTTGGAAAGTAGGATGTTAAATTAATAGATAATAGCATCAAGGGACTTGCCTCTCTCTCCACTTGCTCAGTTTCAGATTCAAGCAGCTGGCCTCTCTAACTCTTCTGTGAACTCACATTTATTGCTTTTTGCCACTGAGTTGAACCCAACTTATGGCAACATTATGAACGAGAGACCTCAGACAGCTCCAGTCATCAGCTGCCCTGCTCGGGCCCTGCAGATTAAGGGCCATACCTTCTTTGATTGACTCAATCCACCTGCAGTGCAGTCTCCTTCTTTTTCTACTGCCTTGTATTTTTACCAAGTGTTATTGTCTTTTCCAGTGAGTCATATTACCTCATGATATGTCCAAAATTCAACAGCCTCAGTTTACTCATCTTGGCTTCTAGACAGAGGGCTTTTCTGCACTTTGCGGGGGAAACAGGGCAGTCTGTTACTCACCTGACTGGCATACTCCCCCCCGACGATCCACGACGATCTGGAGCAGCGCACGCATGTGCTACACACTCTCCGGAGACAAAGATGGAGGCTTCTGGTTGGCGAAGGCTCTCCACCAACTGGAGAAGCTCACCAGCTGGAAGCCCGCCCCCGAAAGATCTACAGCCTCGCGCTGGCACGAGCCTGCAAATCTACACTTAGGGCAGCGATGGACTGGGGCGCGCCGGGCTATTGAAAGTCCTCTTTTAGTAGATCTTTCAATAGCATGGGGAACCACCAGTTCTGGGAGTTCCGGAGCGGGCTGAAGTCCAGACAAACATTAAGTAGTCTGGACCCAGTTCGCCCCCAAGTGTAAACATCCTTGCTGGAGGACGCGCCGCCCTGTTTTAAATATAAAATGTGGAAAAGGCCACAGTTGAAATCTGATTTGCTCTAGAACCTATTCATTTCCTTTTAGTGGTCCACACTACCCAAGTCTTCTAGATTAGGAATGAACATACTTCAGGCTCATGTGGTATTTTTTTAAATACTAGAACTCTGAGATCCACCAACTGGAGCCTCGAATAAAACAAACAATGGAATTGTAGAATCATAGACCTGGCAGAGACCACAAGGGCCATTGAGTCCAACCCTCTTCTGTGCAGGAATGCACCATCAAAGCACTCCTGACAGATGGCTGTACAGCCTCTGTTTAAAAAGTTCCGAAGAAGGAGACTCTACCACACTCCAAGGCAGTGTATTCCACTGTCAAACTGCTCTTACCATCAGGAAGTTCTTCATAATGATTATATGGAATCTCTTTTCTTGTAGTTTGAATCTACTGCTCCATGCCATATTATCTACAGCAGCAGAAAACAGGTTTGCTTCATCTTCAATATCACATCCTTTCAAATATTTAAACATGGCTATCATGTCACTGCTTAAATTTCTCTTCTCCAGGCTATACATGCCCAGCACCCTAAGCTGCTCTTCATAGGGCATGGTTTCCAGGCCTTTTACTATTTTGATTGCCCTCCTCTGCACACATTCCAGCTTGTCAATATCCTTCTTGAATTGTGGTGCCCAGAACTGGACACAGTACTCCAGGTGAGGTCTGACCAAAATAGAATACAGTGGTGCAATTACTTCCCTTGATCTAATACTATACTTCTACTGATGTGTCCTAGAACTGCACTAGCATTTTTTAGCTGCCACATCACACTGTTAACACGTTCAGCTTGTGGTTTACTAAGGTCCTTTTCGCACGACATTTTCGATGTGAAAGGGCCCCTTGAGTGTCGCGCACATGTGGGGAGCGGTCCACACAACGCACTCACATTTGCGCGATGCTCCAGGGCCCGGCAGGGACCGCTCATGCATTTTTTCATTTTCAGCTTGAAGTCAGAAATGGTGCATGGTCGCTCATTGCTCTGGGGCCCCGCACACACTTACCTTGCGTGCGGAGCCTTGGGAGCCGGGCCGGTTGCGCTTCCTGTCCAGTGCAACCTCAGAAGGTCCCAGGCTGCACTGCAAAAGGAAGAGGCGAGGCTCTCGCGTGAGCAGGAAGCTCGTGTGGAGCCGAAGAAGCAGGGAAGTGAGAGCCTCTCTCCGGAGGCTGCTTGCGCAAGCACCGCACCCCAGCACCGAAAATAGGTGAGTTGCGGAAAGGGCCTAAGACTCCTAGATCTCTTTCTACTTTGATTCCGGTGACCAATGCCTCTCCATTGGTTAGGATCAGGTTCAATATTGCTGATCTCCTTATTCTTTCCTCTACCTCTCAAAATAAGAAAATATCTGCAAGGCTTATCAGGTATTTGTTGGAGAGCCTATGCTTAGCAGAGTTAATCTCCCAGCAGATATCAGAGTAATTGAAGTTCCCCATAACTACTAATTCTTGCTTCTTTGAGATTTCTGAGATTTGTTTCTGAAAAGCATCATCCACTACCTTTTCTTGGTTTGGTGGCCTATAGTTAATTCCTACCACAATGTTGCATTTATTTATATCTCTATTTGTTTTTATCCAAACACTTTCAACTGGTACACTCATGGATTTCTGTACAAGTGAATTTGCCTTTGACATATAATGCTAATCCCAATCCTTTTCTGCCACATCTGTTCTTTCTGAATAGGTTATCTATTCTTACCTACTAATTTACTGTCAGTTTGTTGTTGTTGTTGTTGTTGTTGTTTTATGTGGATCCTATCTGACCCTCAGCTTCTCCACTGGACTTCATATCCTTGTGTTTAGAGCTTACCTTGGGACTGATATTTGAGCTATCATCTCCAACTTCCAAGGATTTAGTTTAAAGCTCTCTTAATCAGAATTGCCATGCCACTACCAAAAACATTCTTCCCAGTCTTCATGAGGTGCAGCGCTTCTGTCTTCTATCCACTCTTGATGAGGTGCAGCCCATCTGGCTGTCTTCAGCCCAGTAGTCTTCTGTCTAAGAAGTGAAGACCATGGTCCCAGAAGCTAAATCTCTCCTATCTACACCATCTACATAGCCAGCCATTCACTTTTAGTATCTTCCTGTCCCTATGTAGTCCTCTATCCTTCACTGGAAGAATTGACAAGAATACCACATGTGCCTCAAAACTCTTCAGCTTCCTGCCCAAAGCTTCATATTCAGAGGTGATGTGCTCAAAGGTGTTCTTGTTGGTACCTACATGAATAAGGAGAAAGAAGTACTGATCTGTGTTCTTGATGAGTTTTGGCAAGTTGTCAGTGACATCCTGGATACATGTACCGGGAAGGAAAACACTTCCCTATTCATCTTGTGAGGCTGGTACACAAGTGCCTCTATACCCCTGAGCAATGAGACCACCAGAACCTTTCTTTTCTTCTTCTTGACTCTTTCCTCCTTGGCATGCAGTATTCCTTGCTGCTGAAAGTTGGGAGAAGCCCAGGGGAGCAAAAAGAGGATTCTGGTAGATCACACATTGCCTATCCCTGGTTTAAGTGTTAATCTTATAACACTGGGGCAGGAGGGGCAGATCTGTTGACAGGAAATATTTCTGCAAAATAGGACAATAGGAAGCTACCTCATATGGAGTCAGTCTATCTAGCCCTGTATTGTCAACTTGGTCTGGCAGTTCTCCAGGATTCCTTCTTAGCCCTATCTAGAGATTCCTGGTGTTCTGTGCAGGTCTTCCGTTCATGTAGCAATCAGGTCTGAAACTGACAGCTTCCAAAATCACTGGCACTGAGTAGGGTAGTATGACATATGTAACACATGGAAAGCACTACAGCAAAACTCAGCAATGTCTTCAAACTTAGATTTAAAAAGGAGGTCAGGTCTAGCATTAGCTATTAGCAGTGTTCAATGATTCTACTGAAATTGGAAACAAGTCCATTTGTGAGTCAAATCTGGCATATTCATGAATTTTAATGTACAAATAATGAATTTGAGTAAGATGCAATGAACATTGAAGCTGACACATTTGCCCATTTGGGCAGACAGCTTTGAGTACTTAGCTTCCTTAGCTTTGTCTTTGAAAGCTACATAGCAGATACAACACAGTTCTCACCAAGCTGTGAATAGTCTATTGAATTTGGCCAGAGTTGGCAGAGGAAGATTTTATTAAGTTATTACTTTAAAAAATGGCTTTAACAAAATTCCCAACCAGTTGCACTGGTCAAATTCCCATACAGGCCTATTGAATTTGATCAGTACAGGTGAAAGACACTGAGACCTTTTCGCACTGTAGCTCGACAGTGTGATGCACTAGAGCCCTCACGCTATTACAAACATCGCAAGAGAGCCCGTTGCACTCCGCACACAGTAGGGCATTTGCGAGAGCACTGGTTCCTACCCGGTGCCTCTTCCACATGTCGGTGTCCTGGGCCATGCCCAGGTCCCACCCTGTCCCCGCCCCACTGGCCCTGATTGGTCGGTGGGTTTTCTTTTTTTATTTTTTGACCTATTGTGCTAACATTAGCACGATAGATCCTGCCAACAGGCTGTTTCATACTATGTTGGTAACATGCTAACGTGCTAACAATAGCACCAGGTTTGAAAAAAAAAACACAGTCGGCCGGATCCCGGGGGCTGCTGTCATCCCGAGTGTGAGTGATGATGCAGTCCCGGGGTGGCCTATCGCAGGGACGCATCGTGCAGTGTTCCCTGCTGTGATGGGGGCAGCAGCCAGCCTGCTGCTGGGCGGAGTGTCCCTGGGAGCTGCGGCATGAGGGACAGGCAGCAGGGACTGCCCACACCCCACCCTTTCCCGGGTCCTTCCTGGAAGCACACCGGACGACGGCTCCGCAGGCCCTCTGTTCCTGCGACCGATGCGTGAATGGAGGTTATTTTCGCCTTTCAGGCGAAAATAAGAAAAAGCGCTATCAGCACTATCTGTGGCTGTGATAGCAGCTGGTTTGCCAGAACGTCATGCGGTACAGCAGCTCGTGAAGCGGGGAGGGAGCGTGCTTAATACGCTTTAAAAACGCCATGCGAAAAGGGCTTGAGACTGTGAAGAATAGGAAGACTTCTCTTCCTCTTCTTCAAAGAAGAACTAAAAGAAAATTTACTCATTTCTTCTGAAATGGGATGGGAAAAAGCCATGAAAAATTTAATTGGAGATAAAAGCAAAATGGATACTACACAGTGTTAAGTTTCTGAGCAGAAAGTGTGTAATTTTTCATAAGAATGTGCCAAAACTAAGCGGCAGAGTTCTAGTCTATCACATCTGGAAGGCACCAAGCCAAGGAAGGCAACTGTATGCCATTGCCATTCATCCTAAGGAAAGCTTCGCTTTCTCTGTTAGATAGAGAATATGGTAATATAAAGAAGGACTGTGATGGTTAATGAGTTGATTTTTCTAACAAGACACAATTAGTATACAATTGACATGTGCTCTGCATTGCTTTTTAATTACTTTTACAGCATTTGGCATGGATGCAGAGCAGGGATATAGACCATTTCCTTGAAATACAGCAGATGGCCTATGTCCCCATGTAGAATATCTTGAATAATTAGCCAGCTATTTTTTGTTCCTTGTAAACTTCACTTACTGTAATAATGTGGTCAAAGGCCACATTGATTTCCTTTTACTGGCACACTATTAGCCTAGGAAAACTACGTGCAACAGCTGGGGTGTGAATCGAAGTCTGTGATTCCCCTGGCAAAGGGGAAAAAAAAGGAAGAAAGCAAGCAAGTGAACCGACCGATAGAAAACTTGAAACAGAAGCTATTCACATCCTAAATAAATTTTAAAAGTCAGACATGTATAGGGCTCTTACATAGCTGGTTTTTAAACACTACCTTTTTGGTGTTTTTAGGTTGGTTCTACCTTAAGAGTAAGTTCACACTACACAGTTATGGTAAAAATGATCCCATTTTAACTGCTATGTTTTCATCCTATGAAATCCTGGGCTTTTCTCACTCTCTTTTTGTTGAACTTCACAGATATAATCATGCCAGCAAAATAAAAATAAGAAACACAAAGAGTGAACTGTCCTTCAAGTTGTTTTAAAAGTCACCACCACTTCTTCAGTGGCAGAGCTTGGAGTGTGTGGAGGGGGGCTGGGTGGAGGGGTGGGCGGAAGGGCAGAGGTGTAGCTACGGCGCATGAGTCAGGGCTACAGTGCACAGGGCAGGGCTATGGTGCATAGGGGAGGGCAAGCAAGAAGCTGCGGCACTCCAAAAAAATTGCCACTGCAGGTGCACTGCCTTCATTGCCCCCCTGTCCCTACGTGACTGTACTTCCTATGGCACTTAACACCATAATTATACATGTATACTAAGAAGGCCAAAATAGTTCTGTGACGGACTTTATTAAGTCAAACTACTCCTAAACTTCCCCCACTTAGGTCCCTCTCACAAAATTCTTCTCTCATTTAGTGCCCTGGTAACCAGGAGATGTTACATTCCCAGAACTTCTTCCTACTCCCATGGCTCAGAATCTTCCTATCACTTCATGACCTTTCATTTCCCAAGGGGTAACCACAACAACATGGAGTGCTGAGGACCAGACCAGTGCTTGGACCACTACAGCCAACAGTTCTTCTCCTCTGAGGCTGAACTTTCTGAGATTTAATCCTTCCCTGCTTCCTTTCTTTTTGTCAGAGTGCAGCATTCTGCCATCTTGGCAGTCCAGTAACTCCAGTTCTAGTTACTCCCATATGGACTCTGCCTGCCACAATCAGTTCAAGGTGATTGTTCTTGGAGCATAGCAGCAGCAACAGCTTTCTGCATGGCTCCCTGATAGTGTATCACAATCTCACTGCATCACTCACATGAGCCTTAATATGTCCTCAGAAGAATTGAGATTGGGCCCACAAGTACTTCCTTCTCACAGCTGGGAAATGAGTGCCACTTTTTTCACTTTCATTTCTGGCTGGATACGAGGACACCATGCAACATGCTGCATGAGGTTCAGGCTGCAAAATTTCAATCCTGATGTTTCCCAGGGGCTATGAATTCTCCTAACACTTCCACCAGCCTCCTCCCCACTGTTGCCTCCTAAAGAACAGCAGTGGCCCCAGAACAATGGGAGCAGGCAGGATTTTCTTGAGTCACCTTATTTCCCCACTCTTTTCATATTTTATTTTCAAATGCTGTTGAAAAATAGATAAATATTTGATTGCTTTAGTGTTTTAGTGTTTAGTGTTTTGTGCTTGTTAGCACACTTTGTGAGGGAGATGCCCTAAAAAAACCCAATTAGAAGCAGATAGGCAGACCAGAAGCAGATAGGCAGACCAGAGCTTGGAAAAGTTACTTTTTTTGGACAGCAGGACCTAGAATCCCTTTCCAAGAAAGTTACCCAAAAAGTGAGTTTTCCAAGGTTTCAGACAATGCGCAAGAGATACCTAGGAGTAAAAGTTCACTTGGCTTCCTTCCTGAGCTCATTCACTCTTTCTCTTCCTGATTCATTTTTTTGAAGTGATTTCCAAAGGGAGTGGGAAATAATTGGATAGATGTGAGTCCTCATTAAAATATAGAATTGATAGACAATTTACCTTTATCTCCTGCACCTGGGTGGACCTTTCCTACTGCCCCATCCTTGATACACCAGTCAGTGTAAAATGAATGAGAAATGACCAATTAAATAACAATCTAAACTAAAATAATAACAAGAAGTTGGCAGTAATTGAAACAACCAGAAATTTAACAAGAAATGGGCAACTGACAGGCAGGATTTCTAGATATACTCCTGTTCTGTATTGTATTCTTCATGTAGGCTGAAAAACTAGTTAACAATCACCTTTGAAATCTTAAATTATTGTTGTTATGTGCCTTCAAGTGGACTGCTTTACGATGACCCTATCATAGGGTTTTCTTGGCAAGATTTATTCAGAGACATTTCCCATTGCCTTTTAACGAGAGAGATGTGTCTTACCCAAGGTCACAAGTAGGTTTCCATCTCTGAGTAAGGATTTGAACACTGATCTCTGGAAGTCTTGTTCTAACACTCAAACTACTACATCATGATAGATCAGCCAGCAATCTTAAATATGGCCTGGGTATGGTGAAAGCAGCATTGTTTCGCTTAGCATCTTCAAACAAATGTCTGTGTCTTGAATCTACATGGGAATTCAGCATTTCAATATTCTGGCAAATTCATTTAGTTTATTTTGTTTTAGTTTAATTTGTTTCCTAAACTTGGTTTAAAAAATAGTTTCTTTGATGCTGTAAGCAATCCTATAGTCATGAGGTATAAGTGTGCCTGTACATCTTTCTAAACATGTTAAATATAGATGAAATGCTTTCCATTGACAATTTTTGCAGTGGAATGTGGGTTAACTTTCCCTACAGTTCAAATCCAACTCCCCCAGACATTTGAATGAAAGGGGCAGGAGATTTAATCATGGATTATCATTGTTTCATCTAGTTTGGCTCTGAGATCTAGGCCTAAGATTGTAATAAGTGTTCCCAAAGAGCTGATAGTTTTAGTGATGTAACCAAACACTTCTCCATCATGCCAAAACATAATTTCTTTTTCATGTCGCAGTGAAAACAAAGTAAGAGGAGGAGCAGGGAAGTAAGCATTGCTTATTTGAGCAGTTGGTTACACAGAATCATATCTATAATGTACAACAGCAGTCAGCCACTTGAAGCAGAGGTTTCCAGTTCAAAACTAAACACAAAAATTATATTCATCTTCAATGTAGTTTATGCAAGGAGAGTAGATATTAAGAATAAGATGAACAAGATTACTACATGTTTTTATTCTAATGTAATTAGTTGTTAGGCGACTTCGAGTTGTTTCCAATTTATGGTGAACTTAAGGTGAAACTATCACAGGGACTTCCAGGCAAGAATTGTTCAGAACGGGGTTGCAGTTTCCTTCCTCTAAGGCTCCAAGGTCACACAATGGGTTTCTATGCCTGAGCTGGGATTCAAACCCCTGTAACCTAGACTCCTAGTTGAAAACGCAAACCACTACACCACACTAGCTCTACTTGCTAGTAAATATAAGAAACCTATGAGAAGACTACAATGTACCTATTGCAAATTGCAGATCATCAACGGGAGCACGAACTTTTGATAAATTCTAAAACACAGAAAATTAAACTAAACATTAAAAAGAAAACAAACATAGGGCCAGGTGAAACTCTCTGAAGAGCATATTCCAAAGATTGTTACTGTCTTAGAGGAAGACCTAGCTCTGATCACTACTCAATTCACCTCAGATGTTGGGGGACCAGAAGAAGGTAATTGTTACATATAATTTGTACATGAACTTGATTGCCTATAAAAAAATCACATAGCATGTAGTGCCAGTGAGCTTGCAGAGATATGAATGCTCTTTAAAGTGACTTGTTCACAAGTTTTGCATATCTTGCACATGTTGGTAAGATGGAGCATATTTGAAATGTTGGCCCTGACTCAGTATTACTCATGTCAGCCCCCCTTTTCACATGTTTTGTGCCTATATGCCTCCTTTCAGCTGAATGCACACAGGAGTACAACATAATTGCACTGGCCCAATCTCACACACGCTTCAAGGATATGTTATGTGACATGCCTTGACCTATTGAGTTGAATGTATCTGGCATCTCTTTTCAGATGCCAAATGTATTAATGTCATGAACACAATCAGGGTAAGTAGAGCTTGGAGTACTTTGAGTGTGGATTGCCTCAGAATTCATTGAGAATAAGGGAAGGGAGCAAAACTATGGCCCTTTTCGCACAGCATTCATCATACAAAAGGGCCTCTGGAGCATCGCGCAATTGCGAGGTGCCGTCCACATTACATCCTCACAATTGCGCCATGCTGCTGGGGCTGGCAGGTGCCGACCACACACTATTTCATTGCACATCGCTCCAGGGCCCCGCGCACACTTACCGTTCATGCGGAGCCTCCAGAGCCGCAGCGCTCACGCTTCCTGCCCCAGCGCAGCCTGGGAAAATCCCAGGCTGTGCTGCAGAGCTGAAGCAGCGGGGACATGCGAGCCTCTCGCAAGAGGCTGCTTGCGTGATCCCCGCACCTCAACGCCACGAAAAGATAAGGTGCAAAAAGGGCCTATGACTATGTATGTTGTCTTCATCCCCCTTGGTAGAAAGAGAGAGATAAAAATGTATTTTTTAAATCAAAAATAAATTACAATGGTCTTCTATCTCAGCTAAGTTTTGCAAAAATGCTAGAGAAATGCTTTCTGACAGATGACATTCCTTAAAAGCTGGGGCCTAAATCCAATTATTAATCTCAATCAGAATAGACCAACTGAATCAATGGGAAGTTGGGAAACTGAAGCCAATTTATATATTCCAGCCTATAATTATATTTCTTTGTAATTCTGTAAGATGGAAACCAGTTTATATAACATACACTGTTTCAAAGATTTTATTTTTCTGGGGACTAGAAATTAGATTTAGTGCTAAAACTAAAAGTCAGCCTCCATGTGTTTCTTTTCTTATAAGTCCATGGAGCTCACTCCTGAGCAAACTCTGTGATTCTAGAATAGGCATGGGCAAATGTGGCCTCCAGATATTGTTGGACTGCAACTTCCATCAGGCCTAGCCAGCCCTGGCCAATGGCAAAGGACGATGTGAGCTGCAACAACATTTGGAGCACCAGAACTTGCCATCTTCTGTTCTAAAAGAATTCTGTAATTGAAACTTTGCTTCTCATGTCCAACTTCTTTTTACAGATACCTAACAAATATGTTAATCAAACAATAGTGATTCCTGAAAGTAAGAGCAAACACTTTTGTTTCCAGTACAAATGCTATATGATCTTGGCTTGTGGTGTCACACATACTTTGAACATTTAAGATTAGCCACTGATTGCAGTCCCTTTTTCATGTCTGTTGTACTGAAGAACATGATTAAAAGGGAGCAAATGTTTCTTTTCCACTCCCCAGTTGCTCCGTTTTTTCCATATGCTCTATTCTGTGTTAACAGCTATTATGACTAAACGAAGGAAACTCTAGACTCAAAGCAAAATTCAAAGGTGAGGACTGATAATACATCAGGCTATAGCTGAATGTTTATCCGCCAGGCAGGGACAATATGTGAGGCATAGTCCTGGTGAAAGGTGATGGACTGAAACTGTGAGCATATTACATTGGAGATCTCTGTTTATTCACCCGGTAAGAAGGGGCAGTACAGAGGCCCAGTGCTGGTGAAAGGAGAGATAACAAATTTTAACTGGAGAGGGTCCTGCCATCTAGACTGGAGTAATTAATCAATGGCCAGGCATATTCTCAGGATTTCATTTGACTTCATTTAATTCCTTGCTGCATCAAATGAAATCTGCCTCCTCTTGATTTTAATTGGGGATGTATTAGAATTTTTTTTTTAACTTTGGAATTCCACCCACCTTCATTACAAAAAGCCTTCTTTATTTATGTGTATTTGTTTTCATTTGGTAAATGTCTGCTCATGTTTTATTCATTGACATTTCATTTATCTTTGTACTCACATTTGCCTTTGTATGTGGTTCTCTCTTCTGTTTTTTTCTTCCTGTTTTCTACTGCTGCCTGCAGTGGTGATAGCAAAGTAGAAGTCAGCAGCTCCATTAATAAGTGCCATTTTTTAAATAAATGTCTAAAGAATATGTTAACATTGCACTGTTCCAGGACAGTTTTGGGAAACAAATGACAGCTTCTGCACTGGTGTCAACCAGATTTACCCTAGGAATGCTCTAAAATTATGCAACATCCATGCCATTCGGGGGCAGGGGATGTGGGAAAATGATAATTATCTTGAATTATCTTGAGCAGTCAGAGACGGCTGACAATAGTATCTGTTGAAGATACTTCCTCTTCTTACTGGACAAAATAAGACTATCAGGAAACAGAACAAAGGGATATTAAAAAGAAACTCATTTGTGTTCCTCCCTATTTATTTCAGGATGAGAGGGAACTGAATTCATTCCTCATTTGGGAAATGTGCCTAGTTTGGTTCCATTTTGTGTTAATCACTCCCACCCACAAGCACAAATATTGTCCCTACTTTGTCTGCTATGACAATCTAGGGTATACAGTGAATGCATATCTCAAAGGAAGTTGAGAATTCTGCTCCAAGTTTCCGATTAGAAATTCTAAATTGTACAATTGAAATAGATCATGCAATTTAGAAAAAAATATGTCCAATTTTATTTTTTGTGCAAAATAAATTTCATGTTTAATTCTAGATACATGTCTGCAATGTATTTGTATCTCACTTTTTCAAGTGTAACCCTCCCTGTGAAGAAAAAAAAGTCAGTAAAATACATGCTTTAAAAAACCAAACATTAAAACAAGATCAATAAATTAACTATTAAAACAGCATAAAGAAAAATATGAAATCCAGCACAGAACCTTCAGTCAAATGCCAAGCAGAAGAAAAACAAAGTCATCCTTAAGAGTCACACATGCTTTTTAGGTGAGAAAGATCCAAATATGCCTTTGCGTTTACTGATTTTGTCCAAATCTGTGTTTTAAACTGTTTTAATTATTAAACTGTTTAACATACTTGGCTGTATAAATTATTCCTTACTGTTTTAAATTTTTAAAGTGTTCTAAATGGGTTTAAACTGATATTATTGTACACTGCCCTGACATCATGAGATACAAGGTGGGATATACATATTTTAATAAAAAAAATAAACAGGACTACCACTGGGAAGGCTTTGTCTTTGATATCTGCTCAACTGATACATCTTGACTGTAGGTCAGATTGTAGAATTTCTGAGGCTGACCTTTCCACCTGGGCAAATTCATGCACCATGATATGACTCTATGATTCAGAATAATATGTCCAAAATAGAACCATGCTGGGATGGATGGAGAGTTTTTAGGTGTGAGTGACACATTTTATTGGCCCTTTTGTCCTATGCTATAGTCAGCAAATGATCTGAGAATCAGGTGATTGTTAGGCAAAGAGTTGTAGGATAGTCAGTCCAGTCCAAGTGAGTCACAAACTTCATCTAGCAAGATGAAGAAAGGAATAAGACAAGGTTGTCAGCCAGTCCAGAAGTCAGTACTTCAAGCCAGTAATCCAGAAAAATGAAGCCAACAAGGAATAAGACTCTGAACTGTCAGTTTTACCCAATCCAAGATCAAGAGCACATGGACAGAAAGTACTGCCAGTCATTGAGATAGAATGGTTGCACGCAACAAAGACACCAAGGAACTGCTGGGAGATAATAATCAGCTGTCTCTGGGCGCCAGGTACTTAATGAGTCAGTTTTTCCTATCTGACAGAGGCTGAGACCTATGAAGCATCTCCTTACCTCTCCTGCAATCTTTAAAGAAAAGAGGTGCACCCTTGGTGGCTACCACATTTTGCTGCGGAATGAATCCCCCCCAACTGCATCTGCCCCTAGCTTCTCAAACTCAAATTGGCTGCTGTTATCTGGAGGTATAATCTCTTGGTAATCTTAGTCCTCTGTGTCTGATTCTTCAGATCCCAGAACATGAGTTATGACTACTGCCCTTTTCGCATGGCATTTGCACTGCAAAAGAGCCCCTGGAGCGTCACGCAACTGCAAGGAGCGGTCCACACGACGCACTCACAATCGCATGACGCTCCAGGGCCTGGCAGGTGCTGATCACGCACTATTTCGTTTTCGGCTGTGAGCCGAAAATGGTGTGCGATTGCTCATCGCTCCGGGGCTCTGCGCACTTGCCGTGCATGCGGAGCTCCAGAGCCGTGGCACTCGCGCTTCCCAGGCTGCTCCGCAGAAGGAAAAGGAGGCGCTCTTGCACAAGCAGGCAGCAGCTGAGGAGCTGAAGGAACCGGGATGTGAGAGTCTTTTGGAAGAGGCTGCTCGTGCAATCCCTGCACCCCAGCTCCGCAAAAATGTGAGTTGCAGAAGGGGCCTACTGCTCATGTGGTTTCACACTCCTGAAGTGTGAGATTTTACCACAGCCAGTGGCTCCTATACTGCTGCTTCTAGAACTGTAGTCTATTCTGCCTCACATCACTTTCCATAGGCACTGTATCTTTGTAATCTGTCCTAGGTTGTAATTTCTCCTAGTCAGCGCTGGAGATAGCCAGCATTATATAATGGTTTGAGTCCTGGATTATGACTCTGGAGACCAGGGTTTGAATCTCTGCTCACTCATGGAAACCTAGTGGATAACCTTGGACAAGTCACTCTCTCTCAGCTTCCAAGGAAGGCAAAGGCAACTCCCTACTGCACAAATCTTGCCAAGGAAACCCTGTAACATGTTTGGTTTAGGGTCACGATAAGTCAGAAACAATTTGATGGCAACAGAACAACAGCAAAGTCAGGACTGGAATTAGATTTGAAGAAGCCCAAGGCAAACTGCTTTTTGGTGAGCCACTTCTTCTGTCACTGGGTCTCAGCAGGCTTAGCTGGTGGAGGTAACAGCATTTCTTCCAGGATTTGGAAAAGTCCACACACTCCAACTGTCCTGATTTAATAGGGATAGGACAGTCTTGATTAATCCTCTGTTGTCCCCACTTTTTTAGCTGCTTTTAAAATGTCCAAGATTCTTTCTCCTCTTCCCACTTCCCCATTTGTCCTTACCTTACGTCATTTGCTGCAAATTGAGTTCAAAGTACAAAAACTAATTTGCGCTCAATTAACTCAGCAGTGGGGAGAGGACAGAAGGGGGAGAATGTTGTCTTTTCCAGGAGGCTCAGGCAAAAGCAAACTGCTGTGGTCTCTCCTTGCTTGTGTGGTCTTCCTCATTAATAACCTTTGTCCTCTTGATACCATCTGATTTTGCTTGGCCACATATGTCCTGGTTTACATCTGTGAAAAAAAATGGAGGAAATGAAAATGCCTTTTCTGGACAGTGTTCAAAATCTAAATGGTGGTTTAGACATCCTGGGAGTTGTAGTCTGATAAATCTCCCAGAGTGCACCAGAATAACACTATGTTGTAGGCTCTGTTGCAGCTAGAACTAGTTGCCTGGCATCATTGGGAGTACAGGTCCAGGATGAAAAAAATAAAGGGAATGGCAGGACGGGCATCAACAAGAGGCTCTGCTAGAATGCTAGGTCTGCTTGACAGCAGGATGTCCTCATGGATGCTGGCTCTGAAGTCTAGCGCTACAGTTCAAGACTGAAGTTTTAAAACATTTCCCTGCATAAATATAGAGCACTGTCTCAGTTGAATCCACTTTGTGCAATCTTTATCATGTTGAATTTGAAAAGGTCACTTGAAACTTTGCTTACAGGGTGTCTGCCACTGCCACACTGCACATGTAATTTTCCTCTCTAAGAATTTAGCAACCAAATATTTGAAAAGTTTAAGCTGCTTAAGTGAAGTAGGAGAAAGTTTGGTTGCAATGATATGTTTATGCTGGATATGCTGGAATTCTAGATGAGCTACTTAGTTATGTCTGAGTAACTAAGCAATGTCTCCTGGCATGACCGCATCCACTTCACCTTCAGAGGCAGCCACCAAATTGGGAGAAGGATTCTGTATAGTTTCCGATCAGGGCACAACACACGTGACATTTCTATCCCCCTCCTTTCAATGAGGGAGGCTGAAGCAAGAACTTGTAGCAGGCTTGCTCGCTGGTGGGAGGAAGTGGAAACATCATCTTTGTTGCATCATGATCAAAATCTGATCAGACCTCATTTGCCCAATATGGCTGCTGGCTCTTAAGGTAGGCTGAGGTGGCATTTACGTAAGTTTCCAGCAGGACTGCATACTGAACACAGACCAGTTACAGATTTGTAACTCTAGGTCACAAATCCATTAATGCAATACTGAATACCAGCCAGTGCTTTTTGTGGTGGGAAATCTCTCTGGTTTGATTTCTCACACATTCACGTTTCTAAAAATCTTAATTCCTTTTCTCTTGAATATTAAAAAAAGCTTAAAACATGAGCTAATGTTATTCCCCAAATGCATCAGCCAGATTTTGACTGATATGGCTATCACCACCATGCCTGCGATATAGATGTAGAAATGGAAAGATGATGACGGTGGTGATGGTGATGATGATGATGATGGTTACTTTAAAAAGGCTGAATATGTATTTCTTGAGAGTCATGAAATAGTGAGCTGTACTGTTTTTATTTCGTACCATTTTATTTTAACTCTATAATTTAATTATATATAATTTAATTATATTTTAACAATATTTGTATTGTTATATTTATACTTTAACAATAATTTTTATGCTTTTACCTATATGAATATTTTATCTGTATCTGATTTATTTATTTTTTCTGGTAATCACCTTGAATCCCTGTTCTTGGGAAAAGGGTGCGAAATACACACACATACACACACGCACGAGAGAGAGAGGGAGAAAGAGGACAGGAGTACTGCCTGACTATCTGAAGTTGCTGAAGACTGAACCTATGATTTGCTTCTGCATGCAAAACATGTGGTTTATCACTTACTACAGTCTCCCCCCTAAACACACACCTTCTTGATAACTTTGTTGAAGGATTATGGAGGAATTGATTTTCTAAGTGGTAGTGCCTATGATGATGATGATGATGTTAAATTTTAAACTGTATCAGTTTCTTGATGTATAATTTGTAACATGGTATGTAACCCTGGCTTCTCTTGTCTATTTACATGAAGGAATGTTATAACAACTCTGTTATAAAAGAACAAGTGTTCATGCTTTGAGTCATGCCAGCATTTTGAAAAAGCAGACAGAAAGAAAACAGAAATAAGTAAAAAAAAAAATCCCTCACACTTCCCCTGCTAAGCAATGATCACTGTTTATTTTGTTTAATATCAGGTTAACTTTGTGGGTCCATGCTATTTTGGTGGTGACATTCTTGACAGAGGACTATAATGAGATGCACGAAACATCATAAACTAAAATAAATACAGACCTCAATATGCCAAAGTTGACACTTTGACTGACCCATTAATAATCGCTGCTGGGGTTTATTATTCAACATGACCTGCATGGCCTTTGGGAACGGAGACTGTAGGCAGACCACTGCTCATACTGATGAGCCCCATGCTGGGTGTCTTGACTTTTAATTCATTGTTTTGATATCATCTCCTTTGAGGAACAGACAGCAACCAGGACAGTGTTTTTTCTCAGTGTGCTCCAATTTTTCAATCCACTTATTTCTTTGCTCCTCAAGTCCACCATAAATCAGTTTTTGTGGCTGATTAAGTTACCTAGTCATCTGGTTATCCTGTCACTTATAGGCTGGGTATTAATAACTGTTTCTCCTGTGCAAAATTAGTACAAATATCAGATTGAATGCATTATAATACAAAGAGATAATCCACTGATAGGCTCTGGAGACCTTCTAATTAGTACACTGGCTATTTTCTCATCTAAGCATAAGCATAACAAGCATAAATGCCTATGCTCATGTTACTAATTCCATGCTCATAGAATCATAGAGTTGGAAGAGACCACACGGGCCATCTAGTCCAACCTCCTGCCATGCAGGAGCCCACATCAAAGCACTCTCAACAGATGGCTATCCAGCCTCTGCTTAAAACTCCAAAGAAGGAGACTCCACCACAATCTGAGGCAGCATATTCCACTGCCGGACAGCTCTGACTGTCAGGAAATTCTTCCTGAGGTTCAGGTGGAATCTCTTTTCCTGTAATTTGAATCCATTGCTCCTTGTCCTAGTCTCTGAAGAAGTGGAAAACAAGCCCCCTCCCTCCTCAACATGGCATCTCTTCAAATATTTAAACATGGCTAGCATGTCCCTTCTCAACCTTCTCTTCTGTGGACTAAACATATCTAGCTCCCTAAACACACTCCCTATTATTCCCCCTTTTGCATCTTGTAAAATGTAAGTTAAATGAATTTGAAAAGCAAACTGTTAAAACAGGAAAACTCAATGGAAATCTGCCTTTGTTTTTCAAAAGTGCCTGAACTACAGTGATGGTAACATCTCAGTTTTTAAATGTACATAAAGAATCCTTTTAATGTAGTTTTTAGTTCCTTTAATTTCATGGAGGAATTTTGTTTTAAAAGATACAGATTTCTTTCAAAAACATTTGTCTTTCTTTAAATATTAGAAATATATCTGCTTCATAATATCTTGGTTAATTGTATATGGTTGCAAAAAATTGCTGATGACCATTCTGGAAGACGCAATAACCCACACCAGGCTTCACAAACACCTTTTGGACATCCCTTATCTTCAAAGGGAACCCTTATTCTAGAATTTCAAAGCTTTATAGTACTACTTTGTTTTAGAACACTCCTTCTTCCAGAGTTCCATAAAATATCCATAACATTACGATTGTGTTTTGAGAAGGCACAGAGCGTGATGCTGTTAACATAACTGGCAAACAATTCCAGTGAACAATGAGACCTGGTTTTACATTAATATGTTCAAGATAAGAACAAAAACACATATTTTCAATTTGTTGTTGATGATGATATTGCCCCCACAAATTAATACTGTGCTACCACTTGGGGCTGTGGAGGTGACCATGGGCTTTTGAAGGCAATGCCAGCAGCTTATAAATTTTGGCAAGTTTTATCAAGCTGGTAAGGCTTCAGATATGGCCCCAGCAGTGTGTCTGCCATCTGAGGATCAGCCTAGCTAAACACAGAGAAGTTCTTCACTGGAAAGCTTGCAACAGCAGTCACAAACACAAAAATGCTGTGCAGTACTGCAATTTGCAGTGGTGGATGGAATTCCCAAATCAACAAAATTTTAGTTCTTCAAGATATTCAGTATACTGTTATTATTATTTTATTTATTCCTTACCTTCTTACAAATATTATATTAACAGAACAAATGTTATACATCTCTACTCAGAAGTCAGTTCAACTCAATTCAGTGAGGCTTACTCCCAGTTAAGGTAAAGACCAGTGCTGCCTTGGGCTGCAATTCTATATATATTTACCTCAGAATAAGCCATAACAAACACAGCGGGCCTTACGTCAGAGTAAAATCACCAAGTATTGTTGTGCAAATATCTCTATGTGCAGTTTGTATCTTCTGGCCCATGGAACGAAGTGTACAAAAACAATTGTGATATGAACATCTTTATTTTTAAACTTCTGCCCTGTATAACCACAGTCACAGTTGTAACAACCCAGCTTGTTGGGAAATGTGAGAGGCAGTAGGGGATCTCTCAAGAAGGCTAATCAAATTGGTAAGGCAGAAGTAGAAAAACAACCAGTTCTGTGAGTGATGAAGATACATAAAAATAATTAAGATTTTCTATACTTTGACTCAGTCATTAATCAAAATGGAGATAGTAGTCAAGAAATCAGAAGAAGATGAAGACCTAGAAGGGCAACTGCAAAGAATCTAGGTAAGACCCTCAATTATAAAGATATATCATTAAAAACCAAAGTCAGTATCATCCATGCCATAGTATTTTTAATTTCTATATAGAGATGTGAAAGCTGGACACTGAAATAAAGTGACAGGAAGAAAACCAACTCATTTGAAATGTGGTGTTGGAGGAGAATTCTCCACAGATTGCTAAAAAGACATATCAATAAGTCTGAGAGCAAATCAGGTCTGAATTCTCACAAGAAGCCAAGATGACTAAAATGATGCTATTGTATTTTGAGATGATGTGACTCAGTGGAAAAGACAATAAGCCTGGTAAGGTGGAAGGCAATAGGAAAAGAGGAAAACCACACTACTTAATCAAGAAAGCCACAGCCCTGGCTTGCAAGAACTGACCAGGATATTTAATGACAGTGGCCATTTCCACACTAGCCTATTTTGTGAATACTGCATGTGTGTGTCACCTGGGGACAAGACGGTGGTGGGCTGGCGATGATGTCATGCAGAAACACAACCAGCTGACTGCTGCCATCTTGGCCCCACAGTGGCATAGCTCCATTGTGCAGAAATGGCCTAACTCTACAATCTGGAATAAAACTCTGACATGGACCTATCTGTCTACAGCTGATTATGATATTGACATGCCCACGTCACCTCCTCACATTTAATTCTCCCCAGCTTTATGTCTTACCTGCACAGGACTAGGGATACAAACCTGTGGGTAGGCTCTCTTCAGACTGATACCAATTATACATCACCTAGAGACAATGACTAGCACATGTGCTGCTGTTAGCCAGGCATATTTTGGGTCAGTGCTATTCAAATGGTGGTCCATGAACCAGAGCTGGTTCCCAAACCATTCACTGATGGTACCTCACAAGCTTCCAGGAAAGAGAGAAACAATTGTAGCCCACAGACACAAACATCATACTAAATCCCTGCACATTGGAGAAAAAAATTGCCACTTGTCTCCATTTGATAGCTTAAGATATACTGTGCTAAAAGAGCCAGCTTCATTATTTCTTCATTTTCTTTATAGCTTTTTATAGCATTTTCGATGCGAAAGGGCCCCTTGAGCGTCGTGCAAATGTGAGGAGCGGTCCACACGACGCACTCACATTTGTGCGACGCTCCAGGACATGGACTACGCACGCATTTTTTTCAATTTTGGCTTGAAGCACATTGCTCCGGGGCCCTGTGCACACTTACTTTGCATGTGGAGCCTCAGGAGCCAGGCTGGTCACGCTTCCTGTCTCAGTGCAGCTTGGGAAGGTCCCAGGCTGCACTGCAAAGGAAGAGGCAGGGCTCTCGCGCAAGCAGGAAGCTCATGCGGAGTTGAAGGACCCTGGACGCAAGAGCCTCTCTCCAGAGGCTGCTCGCGCGAGCACTGCACCCCAGAGCCGAAAACAGGTGAGTTGTGGAAAGAGTCCTAGTTTCCCTCATCTTTGTAAATGCCAATCACTCAAACAGTTAATCAGAACGAAGGCTGCAGATCACATGTAGACAGCCTAACACATTGGTTATGTAAGCATGTATGCAAATGAGAATTTAACCTGAGGTTACTGGGTTCATATTCCAGTTTTCCAGACATGTTAATTCCTACAACACACAACTTTCTGTACTAGAGTCTTGTTAATTACAGCAATCCAAGAACAAATATGAAAATGCTTATTTCAATTGGACTAGGGATAGGAAATGTTTTGTTGGACCCCCAATCACTCTTCCATTCTCTATGCTGGATGGGGCTGATGGGAGCTGCAGTTCAATGATATCTGGATGGTCCCATATTTCTTAGCCTGGATTTTGAGGAACCTCACAGAGTTTTCTTCAGTGACAATAAAGTAGCACATATTTCCACCATTTCTTTCTATTTCCTTTAAGTCATGCAGCAGCTCTCTGAATAAGCAGACATCCTCATTTACAAATAAAATAAAAATCTGTAGCAGCTTAGAATATTTCGGGCCACTAAAGACAACAATCAAGCCCTTTTTATAAGTGCTTATGCTACCTTCTGGTGCCAGGATCCAAACACTTGACCCAGTCTGAGAAGCCATGCAAGAGGAAAGGACAAATCCTGAAATCCCCAGTTAAGTCCTCCCATCTGATTTGCAAAACAAAAGTAACCCCAGACCAAATATAAGCAGAAGCACCACAGCCAAAACAACCAGAACAGGGGAAGGTCAGGCTATCTGAAACATGCATATCACTGCTGGCTCCACAAGCTTCCAATCTCTTCAAGCAGTGAGAAGGCTAAGAGAAATCTGTATCTTCCAGAACAGGATTTGAGGAGGTTCTCAGAGCTCTGCTTGAATTTGGGGAGTGAAAATTCAGGGTAGACAAAACTGGGCTAGGACAGAAGATCTCTATGTACTGCTGGGCACACTGGGAATTTTCAGAAACTGTTACAGAAACCATTACAAAATGAGTGCCACAGTGGGCAGTATGCATTCCCTAAACAGCTGGGGTGGCAGGCATTGCCAGTTATAACACATCAATTTCTCAGAAAGCTTAGAAAGACAATCCCAAGAACTTGACTATAGCGCTGATGTAATACTTGGATGGGATGCATCCAATGAATCCCAGGTGCTATAAGCTATATTTCAGAGGAAGAACTGGTAAAACAACCTCTGAGTATTCCTTGCCTAACAAAACCCTATAAAAGTAATGGGGTTGCCATAAGTCAACAGGTGACTTTGAGGACACATACATATGCATGCAGATTCTAAACCCTAACACACAAATTCACCCCTTTGGACCTAATTTGATGCTCCTGTTTTACAGAAAAGAAAACCAGTGAGGCTAAAAGAGAACTAACTTGCCCCACATGCTTACTATGTTGCCACAGTTCAAGCGCCAAGCAGAAACTCTTTGAACTGCATTTTTCTCTTTTGATAAATCACAATTCCAAAACCTGTTCACTCCCCACCTTCCACGGATGCACATATACTTTTGCTGCCTTCTCCCATACCAGGTGAGTGACCCTTTGCAAGTTTTTTGTGTTATCCTCTGCCTTCCCCCAGTTGCTTCTTTTACAGCCGTAAGTTTCCTCCCTTGCCAAGAAGTGGCAGTGGGACTTATCCTTTCTTTTTTCCTAGACAAAGAGGAATATTTCAACTTAGTACTTCTTTAGCTATCTGATGTCAGGAACTGGCAGAGTTCCTCCTCCCCAGTGTGCCAAGGACCAGCATTAGATTTGTATCCATTGCTTAGAGCTGTGTCTTTCCTTCCTGGAAACTGGCTGTGGACTGGGAGCTAATAGTTTGCAGACCGGCACTGGTCGACAGACCACCACTTTGAGGAGCACTGCTTTAAAACAAACAGCTGCCCCTTGCTGTTTACCAACTTTATTCTGTATATGGGATAAAGCACTCCACAGAGACATCTCAGCTAACATTATTTATTAAAACCACCTGGAACACAGAAACAACTGACTTTAAAGATCCATGGAAATTAATGAAAACAGACTTAGGATTAGGGTTGTGATACCTTAAGTTTGGCCAGGTTTTACACAGATGCTAAGTATGTCCCCCACTCCCGGTTTTTGTTTGGAGCATTGTGTGGCTTGATTCCAAATTTTTATTTTTTATTTTTTAAAAATACACTTTCTAGCCCTTGTAGGAACAAATATTGGATAAAATACATAGGTATTCTTCTATCAAACTGTTGTTCAAGAATCAAGCCCACTTTTGAACTCCAGGCATGAAGGAAAGGAAAATACAAGAAGCAAAAGAGGGGCACATTGTGAGGGCACAAGGTAAGGAGGGGAGAGATGGGAAGGTAGGGAGAATGAATGGTGCAAGTGACGAAGTACAAGAAGCAAGGGAAGGGAGCACTGAGAAGGCACAAAGTGAGCAAGGAGGAGGAGGATAGTAGCATGGTATGTAGTGGTAGAGTATGAGTGGTGAAGTAAAAGAAGCAGCAGAGTGCAAGAAGCAAATAGAGGCACACTGTCAGGGCACAAGGTGAGAGCGGATGATGCAAGCAACACAATGGAAGAAGCAAGGGAGTGGTGCATTGTGAGATCACAAGGTGTGCTGCATTGGCACAAAGTATTTTGAATAATTTGCATGACTAGAACAATTTGCATAATACGTAAATTAGACATCTAGACTTGATGAAGTGGAATATGGCAACCCTACTCAGGATCAGCCCTGGCTCTGAAGTGATGCATGAGTCAACCACTCCTACTGCCTTCTGTCTAGGCCTGAAAACTCTCCCTTCTGTTCCTCCCACATGGCTTACTACTACTGAAGCACTCTGGGTATACTTCCTAAAAAGGCAGAAATAGACATCTCTATTTTCTAATAATATTTCTGTTTTTATATGGAGCTGAGAAGAATAACTTGGAATAGCTATGTATGCATGTACCTGCCTTCCTCACACCTGCCACCTGAAGCAGGTTGTCTCACTGTTTCCAGAGTAGGCCTATCTGTGTTTCTAACCGGAAGCTGTTAAATGTCCAGGAGGGATACAAAAAAGCCTTTTCATTCTTTAAAGAAAAACCTATAAATCTTCTTATTTTAGTTGTTTCTACTGCATTGGTTGGGTTTTTTTTTTTTGGTCACAGGAGAATTTATTCCTACTAAACCCTCCCCCTTCTAGCAGACTCTTTTCAATCCTTGAGGGAGATTTGCCTCATACTCTGGGATTACAACATTTTTGTTTGTGAGGAGCCATTTATCAACAGCTCCTGGAAAGACCTACAAGAAATTTTCCCAACCTTTCTTTGTTCTCCCATTTCTTAAGTGAATCTTCCTCAAAAGACTGAGCAAGGCTAGGTGATACTGCTAGTTCCACAGGGTCCACGCCTTGCTTTTCAATCTAGTTGAATGTGAAATTGAGTTTATTGTGATGCTAGAATATGGCATCCATGGGATGAAATTTCCTTAATGGGATTTATTTATAAGCTTTTGGTTGATCCATTTACAATTCCTAAGTACACGTTTTTTTGCAGCTCACAACCAGCAAATTGAAATAATCTTTGGTTGAAAGCCAAACCTGGGTAGCCCAAGGACAAGGGAACAAAGCCATATTTCTGAAGCCGACACAAAGAGAGCTTCAACTATGTTTGTGCAACGACTGTACCGTGGCTTCTCTGTGGGCTTGGCTTCTCTGTGGGCTCTCAGCGCCACTGTAATTGATTGATATAAACAGCAGCAGGAACATGAAACACGAGTCAAGGCAGAAGTGCTGAACAAGTAGGGAAGCCATGATTATGGATCAGTGGTTTCACTTAACATTAAACACACAAGAAAATTTGCCAAGGGAGGGCTTAATGAGATCATTTTGCTTTGCAAATATTTGTCTTTCAGAGCAAAAAGTTTGGTAGCAGCTTTTGCACATCTGTGCTGCTTCTCTTCCATACAGTTTTCCACGCAATAACAGCTGTCAAAATTTTGTTCTGTTGCTCAGTAACAAGTAAAGTAGCAGAGCCTAAAGAGAGCAAACACCTACATGTTGTTCCTAACAACAGAACATGTGTATAGTGTATCTGTATAGATCAAGTTTAGAGCAGAGTTTCTTAATTTGGAGTCCATCAACCCTAGAAGGAATCCTCAGGGCACCTGCAAATGAGACATAAAACCAAAGTTTCCTTTACTGTCCTTCACGTTACTTCGAATTTTGATTGTTGCCATGAATTTTAAGGGAAAAAATTAGCCTGGAGTATACACACACACACACACACACACACACTCATATATACATACATACATACTTGCGTGAAGGAAAATCAATTTTCTGTGCAGTTACACAAATTGAATGAGATTTTATCTCTGCATATAGATATGTGTACTTTTTGGGAGAGGGAGTCCATGGTTTGAATCAGATTCTCAAAGGGATCCTGACCCCCAAAAAGTTAAGAACCCTTTCTTTGCAGTTTAGTGAACTATTTAATCCTTGATCACACAGATAATCTTTCACATGGCTATAGTTCTTCATGAGACTAGCTAGTCCCCATCCTCAAGCTGTATTCTCTCCTTCATACCACCAGCAGCTTTCCTCAGTGTAATAGCTATTGGACATGGATTACATCTCCAATTAGCTTTGGCCAGTGTGATCCATGCTCATGGGAGCTGTAGTCCCAACACATCGAGGAGGCACCATGTTGGAAAGGATAGTGTAGACCAAGGTGGGCCAACTGTGGAAGACTATGGGGCTGCTATGATGATGATTTCGACTTACATCCCACCACTATACAAGATATGGAGATGTCCGCTTATATATCACCAGCACCACCAACTGTGAGGATTGCTCTCAGGCAATCCCACCAATGTGGAGGTCTTTGCTCTTAACTCATCCAATGTGAAGACTTCCACAGTGTGAGGGCTTTCCCTGATCCTCACCTCTGTCACATGTAAGGACTTCCTCTGTTACCCCTTGTGTGACACCAACTGTGGGGTCAGACTAAATGCCCCCCATGAGTATTTATACTATTTTTATCCCTGGTAGGACACCACCCCTCCACCTTCAATGCTGCCACTACAGACACATTGTCTAAAACCAAACTCTCAGAATGAGAGGCCAAAAGTGTATAAAAACAAAAATAAAACTTTATTTACAGCTGTCAAACATAAAACAGTTGATATTTTTAATCTTTAACATTTAAAATACTACACGCTGTCCTCTCCAGCTAAACTAGATCCTTACAATCACTTAGCTCAAAAGCATTTCTCTCATTTCAGCCCTAGAGACCTCTCTCAAACACTTGCTGCACTCTTCTCAAACCACGGGCTAAACTGCTTTTGACTCAAACTGAAACCCCAACTGTCATTCACCAACTGCCTCATGCAAATCTCCTCAAACATTCCACCAATCAGCATTCATTTCATATTCTCCCCACTCCCAACAATTACTTGTCTCATACACACGCAATAAATCCAGCAGCATTTTTATTATGGATGGGCCAACCAAATCCTCAGATACTCAAATCCTGGGTGAGGATTCGAGATTCCTGAAGGCGTTAAAATTAAAAGGCAAGAATATAAACTCAAGACATATGCTGATGATATGGTGATTTTTTTGGAGGATCCGAAGATAAATATCACAAAACTAACGGAGAAGCTAAAGGTATTTGAAGAGATGGCTGGTTTAAAAATGAACAAAGACAAAACAAAAATGCTTACAAAAAATCTCAGTATTGCAGAGGAAAGAGAACTTTCAGAAATTTCAGGATATAAAGCAGAAAAGAAATTAAAGTACTTAGGAATATGGGTAGCCAAACACAATACAGAACTGTTTGAAAATAACTACAAAAAGATTTGGAGACAGATCCATAATGAATTTCAAACTTGGAATAAATTGAACCTATCATTACTAGGACGTATATCTGCAATAAAAATGAATATTCTTCCCAAGATGAACTTTCTTTTCCAAAATCTCCCCATAATCATAAATGAGAAATTCTTTAAAAATTGGCAAAAAGAAATCTCCAAATTTATTTGGGAAGGAAAACGACCTAGAATTAATTGGAAAATTCTTACTGATAAGAAAGAAATAGGAGGATGTGCTCTTCCAGATTTGAAGTTATACTATCAAGCTGCAGGTTTATTGTGGATCGCAGAATGGATAACAATAAAAAATGATCGATTATTAAAACTAGAAGGTCCAGATAATAAATTTGGATGGCACGCCTCTTTATGGTACGGGAAAGAGAAAGTTGATAAAGAATTCACAAATCACTATATAAGAAAATCACTATTGATAATTTGGAAAAAATTTAGATCTAAAATATATCAGAAAATTCCACAGTGGGTTTCTCCACATGCGGCTCTTTTTGGGAGATGGAAATCGACTCAAGAAAAATGGATTTTTTATAAAGGTATTATAATTGAAGGTGATGCTTATACATTAAAAACAAGATCAGAGTTGGACGAAGGCAGTTTTCCCAATCAATGGTTTTTGTACCTACAATTAAAAGAGAGATTTAAAATGGATATGAGACTGGAAGGATTTGTCCCAAAAGCAGAAAAAAATGAGTTCGAAAAGGCTATCTTTGAGAAGCCGCGACATTTAACATCCCAAATATATAAATTTCTACTAAGTAGAGAACTGGAAAGCGAAACTATAAAACAAACAATGGTCAGATGGTCTCAAAATATAGGTAAAAACATTAATCTTGAAGACTGGGAAAACAGCTGGAGAAGGATGCAGAAATTTACGTTATCTCAAGATCTTAAAGAGAACTATTTAAAAATGCTTCATTGGTGGTACTTGAGTCCACATAAATTGGGTAAGATGTATAATACAGGAAGAAAAAATTGCTGGAAATGTGGCGCAGAAGAAGGTACGTTCTACCACATGTGGTGGACATGCCAAAAAGCCAAATTTTTTTGGAAAAATATAAACAAAACCATGGTAGAAATACTTGAGATTAATATACAGCTAACGCTGGAATTGTATTTGTTGAATATAATTCCAAACAATCAACAATTAATCGTTAAAAATAGGTGGAGAATATTATTATATATGGTCACCTCTGCAAGAATCGTCTACGCTAGACATTGGAAGAGTCAACAAATTCCAAATCTTGATGAATGGTTATTAAAACTTAACCAAATGAAGGATTGTGACCAACTCTCAAAATCACTCAAGGAAGGAAGAAAACCAATATATGATACAGAGTGGAAACCTATTACAAATTACTTGCAAAAAAGATATGAACATACTGTGATTATGTAAAATTTTATAAAATGGTGTAAGACTAAGATATATTGTAATATGATAAGGTTAACATGTATGAAACAGTGGATCAATGATCTTTAGATCTACCCTAATCCGGGTTAGTATGGAATAGGGTAACAGGAGAATGATGAATAATGGGAGTGATCTAGCAATGATATGAGGATAATACAAGATGAATGTTGGGTTAAAACAAGAAGATGGTAATGGTAATATAGAGATAACTATAAACACAACATTACAAAAATAAACTGGAAAGAGATAAGCAGGAAGTAATGTTATTTGTACAGTGGAATATATTAGGATGAGAAGAGGATGATAGTAGGATATAGATGAATATAGGATATAGTTTATTGTAATAGATGATGAAGTAAGTACTATGGTTTATATGAAATATGATGTATAACTTGATGGTAGTGTATATATATATAAAACTCTGTATTGAAATTATTATTCTACTGGTTTTAATTATTTTAATAAAATTAAAAAAATAAAAATAAAAAAAGGAATCCTGATCCCTGTGCCAAAACAGGCAAACCGAATCTTTCGAATCTGCTAACTAAATAGATTGTTGGAGACCGGGACGCTTGAAAACCTGGGAGACCATACATACAAGGGAAGATAGTGAGTAGGTGAGGTTTTCCCTTGGCGTAATAATGGCCTTTGCTAACAATTTCACAAATTACAGCTGGCTTGTATTCTAAGATATTTAAATTGAACATTTCATATTTAAATTCAGTACTTGACTGGAAGCTACAGACTTGAGATTTCAAGGACAGCTGAAACATTCCTTTGCAGAGCTCTCTTGGGGTTTCTAGTTTTACAAGGTATCACAGCCTTCTCTGCCAAAGTGTGCTGGTGCATCATCAAACTACAAACCCCAGGATGCCATAAGGAGCTATGCAAAGAAAAGCCAGTTTTGACCTGGATTCTCTCTCACTGTAGTATGTGGCCCTGTTTACACAGGCAGGAAAATGTGGGATTAATCCACATTTTGCTGCCTGTGTAGAAAGGGCCTTCATGTCATTTTCAATCTGGGGAGATCTTGAGGCAAAACTATGACAATTGTCTTGGCCAGATTTCTTCAGAGGGAGGTTTGCCTTTGCCTAGGCTTTTGCTAAGGCTGAGAGAGTGTGTCTTTCCCAAGATTATCCTTCTTTCCCTTGCTTTTTAAACTCTTTTTTAAAAAAGGATTTGAAAGATTCGAGATTCGTGGATTCCCAGAACTTTCCAGGGATTCAGATCTGGATTCGGAAAATTCTGGATTTGTCCCATCCCTGATTTTTATATACAAACTCATGATAGCACAGCTACATTAGAGTTCCAGGACAAGTTCAAGGCGGAACCTAATCCTACATAACATTTTTTAATATATTTTTTTTTAATTTTTGCCCCCAGACAGCATCTATGGAATATGATGGTATGTTTTTCGGCCTTCCTGGACTTCTAGAGGGCATTTTGGGACATTTGGAGGCGAAAATTCTTTTCTTTTCTTTTCTTTTTTTTAACTTTTAAAAATGTTGTTTCGAGGGGTGCCGAGGAGTTCCAAACATGTGAAAACTGTTTCTCTACAGCTCCATAGAGGTCATTTTTGGGCATTTTAAGCATTTTTGTAATGATTTTTTTAAACCCTTTCTTAACCCTTGGGGACCCTGCAGGCCACAAAAATGGCCCCAGGAAGCTGAATGTGTCCCACATGCCACACTTAGTCCATTCCTGCTCCAGATTCTGCCCCAATACCAAGAAATCTTCTGGTTCTTGCTCATTTACTTTGCCTTAATATCTTGACTATGGACATGGCCCCTAGAGTTTTTCTTCATAATTTACCTAAATTTACACATTTCTTTATATTTATGATGAAATTGAATATTTAAATCTGGGAGAGGGGAAAAATCAGACAGATTTGTCCATCCAACCCAGGGCTTGAGTACATATTACTTAGAATTCTAGGTATGAATCCTTGCACATTCAATATCGTAAGCCATTTCCGCACAAGTGGAAGAATAGCGCTATAACAGTCTAGTGTGGAAATGGCCTTAGTGTGAAATTAGGGTTGCTAAAAGTTTTCCCAGCCTTATTACTGATCTGACAGGCCCGTACAACATAGCTGTTTCCACGGAGAATAAATTAATTTCAATTCATTTTTGAAGAATCGATCAAAATTCACAGATTCCTTATTAAGAAAGGAAAGGACTATGATCAAATCAACAGGAGATGATTGTTATAGAAAATGCTGAAGATAGCAAAATTGGCAGATTTTCCCATCCTCGCTACGAATTATACTTAGAAAATTGTAATGTTTTCAGTATTCAAAAACAGATGAACATCTGGATGAACTGTGTTTCATATTAAAATTTAGAAATGTGGCCAATGCCTATGGGGCAAAGAAGAAGCAAAGTGAGGATGTCAAGAAGCAGCAGTGGTCAGAAGAAGGAAAAAGGCAATACTGAAACAATGCAGATAAGTGGTAAGGTAAATCCTTTTTTGCTAGTCTGTGCAGAGACTGGAAAATTTACTTTTTGGAACTACATATTCAAGAATCCCCATGTCAGCATGGGCCAAGTGCTTTTGGGCACTCTGAGAGCTGATTCCAGATAGTAAAATTTCCAGGTTCAGAACCCTGGACCACCCCAACCCTTGGAGGCTGGTGGCTCTCATGTCAATGAATCCACTCTTGTTTGTAGTGTGAACTGTCAATTAATTATCCAAGGTGCTGAGCCCTATTCCAAACAGGTTCAGCAGCCAGAGCACATACTGTCCTACTGACATGGAAGCCAACCATTGGCACTGAGCCTGATATTTAGGTTGAGTAAAGCAACTATCTGCAGCAACAGAATTTGGGTGTCAAGGAAAGAGACAATCTGTTATTCCATTCGTCAGCCTTGCTCCAGCCACATTTCATGATCTATGTCTGTAGAGACAAGGCTGTTTTGCATGTTTCCAAGATGTGGGAAGACACTTGCTCCACAGCAGTGCTACCATAGCATCATAGTAGTGGCACCAGGAGCAGAGTTGATGAAGGGGCACAAAATCCCATTTCATCCCAACACCAGCCTCTTCGCTGTTTGTTGAGCCTGTCCTTTTGCACTGTAGGTTCAATGTGCACTTGGACTAGTTGCTTTAGAAAACTTTTCTTTGTCTCCCATTGCTTTAGTGTAGAAATGCAAACAATCTCTCTCTTGGTGAGCACTCATAGGGCATCTTAATGATGAAAAGGAGTTTCTTAGATTATTATCTTGAATAGTGTGGAGTTCAGGTGCCAGAAAATGAACAGCCACTGGGCCATATTGGGCCATGTTTCCTTTAAAACACTGGGGCTTCTGCCTGTGAAAGTTGCATCAGGGTTGCATCAGGGTTGTGGTTGCTCACTCTCCTTACAGCAGAGGAGGACATCAGCATGGATCCTTGCCACAACTGTACTCTGCACTCTTGGGAAGTGGGGCTACAGATTTGAACTGTTAATAAAGTATGAACCCATCCCTCATGTCGTGCCTCCTTTTTCCTCTTTCAGTTCTTTTATTTTCTGCCTTAGGTTCCAAAATAACTTGGCTGGCTTTGGGTAATATACATCTTAAATTAAGGATAGGTGTTGTGATGAACCTGAACGGGAGCTTGACAAGTGTTTAAAAGTGATTGGCTGTTGAAGTGGAACCCTGGATAGCCCAAGGGAGGGGCTAGATGGGGAAAAGGAAATAACTGAAATTTAACTGAAAACAGAGGATTGGGGCTCCAGTTGAAGACAGAGTTGAAGAGAGTGTTGAGGTTCAGAACTGTCAACAGTTTTTAGAGGACTGAGGAACAGAGCTGATAGTTGATGAAAAGAGTTGGTGGAGAGAGAGAGAGAGAGAGAGAGAAAGTGTTGTGCTGGTTTATGAATCCTTAGTTTTAAAAAAGAAAGTTTTACCATGACTGTGTATTTAATAAAGATTTCTTTATATGTTTTTATAAAAGCTGCCTCAAGAAAGTGTTATTTCTCTGGACTGGATTATACACACGACCATAGTACCAATAGTATCACATTCATTTAAGGCAGTGGTTCTCAACCTGTGGGTCCCCAGATGTTCGTGGACTTCAGCTCCCAGAAGCCCTGAGCATTGACCATAGTAGCTGGGGCTTCTGGGAGCTGAAGTCCACGAACATCTGGGGACCCACAGGTTGAGAACCACTGATTTAAAGGATAAATCACTGCTTGTCCTTATATCTAAAAAGGGGCAGATTTAGAGAAAGCAGTAAAGGGAGGTAACTCCAAAGGGGGACAAGAGTGAGAAGGGTGCTGCATTCTCAGGAAGGAAGAATAGAAGCAGACCTGTTTGTCATAGCCCTGGCTTGATCCAGAAATCTCCCTAGCTGTTCAGACCTAGACAGAGAGAAGTGTCAGGCTTGGGCAGGACTTGGGTCTTCACAGGTGTGTACTGGGGAGAAGGGTGCTGGATGCTCTGCATCACGAAAGAAGATGTCATGGGTGAGTCCTCCTCTTAGTCTGGTTGCCTTGAATGTGCCATGGCCAGAGCAAATGTGAACATTGGAAGATATTTAGCATATCCCTGTTACGGTGAGAATTGTGGAAAGTAGCTGATTAGGGTTGAGTTTCCTTCTAAATTTTGCTTTGCCCATAACTGTTCACGTATTATCATTTTGCAAATAATGGTACTCATTTCTACAGAAGAAACCTTTCACATTACCAGCAAACAGTCATTTACTACTATTCCCTGTAACATTTGGCTGTAAGCTGGCCATTGTTTCTAAACAACATTTATTACAATTTGTTTGTGTAGCTGCTGACAGCTACTTTCCTGAAAAACAGAAAATATTTGGAGATAATCTGGCGAAAAGCTAACCAAAAAACTCAATAGACAGTTGGAGCTTATGTAAAGGGACAGAAAAGAGAAAATGAAGTCTGACTGATGTTCTAGCTTTTTATGAAACACTGTAAACAAAAGAAATGGACCCAGAACAATCCTTCATGTTTATCACAGATGTTACAAACAAAAAAATCTGATCTATTATTTATCCAAGCAATTACTGTAAAACCATGGCTTGCAAACTGTGAGACAAGTATCCCTAAGCGTGTGTGGACATTTAGTAGGAAGTGGTATGGAGGTTGAAAACAAAAGTACAGGGAGAAATGGGGGGTAAATGAAAGTCTTAAAGGAAGAAATGCTGATTAATAAAGACGAGAAAAGAAAGAAACCCTAGGATGGGAAATGAAGCAGCTATTGGTTTGGAATCCAGAAAGTGTGAAAGCATGTTAATATTACAACTTGAAAAAAAATTACTCCTTTTGGACTACAGCTCTCACCATCTTGAAGCCAGCATGGTCACTGACCACCACTGGGGGAATAACTTTTCAAACTCTGCTTAAGGTTGATGATAGAATTCCAGCTCTAAAGATGGAGCTATTTTTTTTTTTTTTGTAAGAGAGAGAATAACTTGTGTTTCTTGTACAATATTAATTCAAGCATGGCAGTGTCCTGAACCTAAGTCAGCAAGTACCACTGCTGCAGATTGGGGTGTAAGAATGGTTTAGTAATCAGTCCAGTCCAGGGCCCTTTTCACATGGCATCTCAAATCTGCATCAGCCACCCTTTGCTCCTACTTTAGGAGCCATCTTACTGCATGACATAATTGCCAGTCAGGTGCTATCCCAGCTGCGGGCAGTGCTAATCCCACCATTTTTCATTTTCAGGGAAAACCCCAAAATAACTGGCCTTTCCCGCAGCAATCGCAAGAGCTGAACCCATGCAGAGCCTCCATCCAGTGTCCTTCTGTAAATGAGCAGGGAGTGGGTGAGGTGTGGGCAGTCCCTGCCTGTCCCTCCTTCAGCAAGTCCCAGGGGAAGCTCCACCCAGTAGCAGGCCAGCTGCTGCCCTCATTGCACCAACAAACATGTGAGGAGATGTCTGCCAAGAAGACTAGCTGGGGGTGACATCGCCACCGATCTCTGTGACAACATCACCCCCAGGGTACAGCTGAATTCCAATTTTTTAAAAGTTGGAGCCACTGTTAGCATGTTAGCACAATAACACCTGTCACCACCATCTATTGATAGATGGCCACCATCTGTTGTGCTAATGTTAGCACATGTGCTGGCAAAACAAAAACAAAAAAACCACCGATCAAATCAGAAGCGATGGGCAGGGATGGGGCGGGACCTAGGACGTTGAGCTGCAGAACACACACCAAATGCAATCCAGTGCTGTCCAACGAATACCCAGGTGCCTGCAGAAGAAAAGAGCCTGTATGTTGGGCCCAATCCACCATTGGCAATTCCGCGATGATGTCAGAACATCACACAATTGAGATATGATGCAAAAAAGATCCAGGTTAATCCTGGGTTAGTAGAGCAAGATGCAGAGAGAAGTACAAGAGTGGGCTTTAGCCTGTCCGAAAGTTCTGTTGGCAGGTCAGAAGTCTGAGCAGATAAGCCAGGAAAAAGTAAGCATAATAGTCCAAAATATAGTTACCGTATTTTCTGGCGTATAAGACGACTGGGCGTATAAGATGACCCCCAACTTTTCCAGTTAAAATATAGAGTTTGGGATATACTCGCCGTATAAGACTACCCCTCTTCCAACGCACACCAAATAAAAAATAAAAAAACATCAGATTTGATTTCAATATGGTAATTTTAATTCAAATGCTTATGACATGCAGGTTCTTAGCAGGAAAACTGTCAGTTATAAACCTAAGGCTGTTTGTCATCAAACATGTAAACATAAAACAGTGCAAGTGGATTAAACTTTTCCTAATTCACTCTAAAGCTGAAAGGAAGGATAAGACAATAAACCCATGGGAGCTGCCATGCTGTTTGTTTTCTAAGCTGTCAACCAAACTGGAACTGATGATGATAGGAGGAAGATAATAAACAATAGAGAGAGAGCAAGTGCCGGGCAAGTCCCTGGCCAATTAGCAAGCTACAGTATTTTTACAGGTTTTGCTGGCACGACAGCTTCCCTTTAAAAGCCTTCAAAATCCTCCTGTTCGTCATCTGATGTCATAAGTACATCAATGACATCTTGTGATACATCGTATGGATCGAATTCCGTATCAGATGGTGTGGTCTCAGCTTCGGCTTCCTCTTCATCTTGCCACAAGTAGTCGTCCTCCATACCATCTAATGAATTTGATATGCCACACTTCTTGAAAGACTTGATTACTGTTTACTGTTACTTGATTACTTGATTACTGTTTCTGCATCAATATCATTCCAGGCTTTTATGACAAACTTGCACAAAACATCCAACTGTGGAGCACGCATGTTTCCTCCTTTTGTGAATGACTTTTCACCACTAACCATCCATTCATTCCACTGTTCTCGAATGCGATCTTTAAATGGCTTGTTTAGGCACACATCCAGTGGCTGTACCAACGATGTCAATCCTGCAGGAATAACTGCCGCATCTGTGTTTAGTCTTGCAAGCCTTTGCTTGGTGCTGGGAGTTAAATGAGCCCTGAACCTATCCCACACCAGTAGACTACATTTTTGAATAAGTCCACCTGGTCGCCTGCTCCATACGTTATCAAGCCATAGCTTTACCCCTTCTTCATCCATCCAGCCTTTTTCATTCACATGTACAAAACAACCAACAGGGAACTTGAGTTTTGGCATTGTTTTTCTTTTAAAAATAATCATTGGTCTCAGTTTGGTGCCATCAGCTGTGCATCCTAGTACCACTGTAAAACTGGACTTCTCATGTCCTGTTGTTTTAAGTAAAATTGTTTTTTCACCTTTTTGATGGACAGTTTTATTTCCAACCATGTCAAAATTCATTGGAGTTTCATCCATATTTCCAATAGTACATAACACATAGCCATGTTTAGTGCACTGTTTTATTACGTATCGATGGAAACTATTTAGTTTGTTATCAAGATCTGCAGGTAATTTTTGGGCAATTTTCGTCTTTTGCCTCAGTACCATATTATGCCTTGCCATGAATCTAGTACACCAAGATACAGTGGCCTTAAATCTGTTGCTGTGATCCGGGTTAGATTTAGCCCACTGAAATGCAAACAAATGTATTTGATTTCGTGTCACTACATAAACATTTTGGCAATGCTTATTCACCATGCCTGCTACATGTTTTTCGAGTTCTGGCCAATGTGGGGTGCCTCTTCTTAATGCACACTTATCCCTTGGCATACTCTTTAATGCTTTTTCATTTGCTTTCCAGTCCCGAACCATCTTTTCTGTTACCCCATATTGTCTTGCAGCAGTGCAGTTATTATGTTCCATGGCAAAGTTTACAACTTTAAGCTTGAAACTGGCTTCATATTTCTTTCTTCTTGCTGGTAGAGCCATGATGGGGTTTTGACTGTTGGACATTTGTATACTGTACTGTATGTACTGGTGCTATACTGTATGAACAGGTACTGATACTGGTGCTGTACTGTATGTGGTACTCAGTATACAACAACCAGCCAATCATGGCAATTGATGTACCTTACTGGCAATTGGCTGGTTGTTGTATACAAAGCCTGCTTGGACTGGTCAGCTCTCCCTGCCTGCCCAGCCCTCCCTGTCTCCAAGACTATCAGAGTGGTAGATCTCGCACCTGAGGACTGCAGTGAATCTGAGAGGCAGAGAAGGAGGTACGGTAATAGGATACAAGGGCGGGCCAGATGGGTGAAAGAGGCGTGTTTTTCTGGGCACAGCGCTGCACTATGGCCCTTTTCGCAGCGCTGGCTCCACCCCCCGTCCTCCTCCTCCTCCTCCTCCTCCTTCCTGGCGGTCCTCTGCCTAGCAACAGGAGCAACTCTGGCCAGCCTCCCTCCCTCCGCGGCCGCTGATAGGCTGACCTGATCCAGGAAACTTGGATGCCCCAGTCACCGTGAAAGATGTGTGAGCCTTCGCCAGCACCCTGTTGTCTGGAGGGAGGGAAAGTGGAGTCGGCGCCTTGAAACGCCTCTTGGTGGTATTTAAAATTTATGTATATATATATATTATTGCTCATCTGTCATTAGGAATTCCTAAAATGAGCACATGGCAGCACAAGCCACTACTCTATGCCTGTCTCTGGGGGTAGACCCCCAAGGGTCTGGGGAAAAACAAGCAGATCCTACAAAGCCTGACGTCTCTCCATCTGCTTTAGGCAATGTTAACCAACAATCATTACTTTCTGGCTACAGAGAGAGGTATTAAGTAAATGCAAATAGCTAGAAAGGTCAGACTTTCCAAACCAGCCGTGTTCCAGCTGAAACTCTACACGTTTATCTTACAAGAGCCCGGTGAAGGAGGAAGCAGCAGAGGAGCCAGAAAGGCCACCCGGCTCCCATTCTTGGGGGGCGTGCCGCTGAGAGCCCCTCCTCTCTTCCTCCCTCACCGCCGTTGCTCTGGAGGAGCCAGCAGCCAAGCACCGGGCTTGCATCCTTGCGAAAAGCGGCAGCCTTGCCAGCCCCGGGCGCTTCCTGAGAGCCCCGTTGGACTTTTGAGCAAACTTGAGCCGCTCCCTCCCTCCCCCCTTTTAATATCCCTCCTCCTCCTCCTTTCCTGGGAGGATGTCCTCTGGGCAGCGCTGGGAGGGAGCGGCAGCGGCGGCACCCTAGCCGAGCGAGCGAGTGTGCGAGCGAAGTTTCGGCAAGGCGGGCGCAGCGCGGTGCCCCCTTTCCCTCCCTCCCCCAGGCCCCCCATCCTCCTCCGCCGGCGAGGGAGGGAGGGAGGAAGCAAGCAAGTGAACGAGCGAGTGGCATCCCCCCACCCCTCGCCCTCCTCAGTTCTCGCCCGCTTTCCCCTCGTTGGCCTCCTCTGCCTCCACCGGGGCTGGGAAGGAAACAAAATGCCTGCCCAAGCCACTGCAGCTGCTTCCACCAAGGTAAGCGGAGGAGGAAGAGAGGGAAGGGGGCAGCGCCCCGTGCCCGGCTCTTTGGGGCTGGGGGGGCTGGGTGGCGGGTGCCAGGAGGGGAGGAGGGCAGGGGAGGCCGGCACCGGCCCTCATCCCCCACGCGCCCCGCCGGCCCGGAGGAAGCCCTCCTTTCCCCTCTCTCTGCCAACTTGGCTGGACTCTTCCCCGCTTCTGCCCTCCCTCCCTCTCTCTTGCGCGCACGGTGGCGGCAGTGCTGGTGTATCCGTATCGCGCCCCCAGCTTCTGCAGCACTCCCTTGCCTGGGAGCTGTAGACGGAGCTGGGGGTGGAAGTGGGGAGGCAGTGCGACTGGCGCTCGTGCGAGGGGGAAGAGCGGCTAGCGCAACAAGCCTCTCCCGAAACGCCACCGCTCCCCCGGCGTCTTCAGGTAAGTGCGCAGCACCACCCTTGGTGCTTTCATATGGTCGCCGCATACAGCAGGGATGCGGCCATGGCCATTTTTGAGCTCCCTCCACTATATGCAGCGACCGCAAAGATGACACCCGGCGTATAAGACGACCCCTGACTTTTGAGAAGATTTCCTGGGTTAAAAAGTCATCTTATACACCGGAAAATACGGTAGTTCAAGGCAAAACAGAAACACAAGTGAGTACTGCTAGGCAACCAGATCAGACAGTTGTCAGCACTAAGGCTGGGAGGCATCTGCCACAATATTTATAAGTACCTCCTTCAAAGTCACAGGTGACTCATTAGTGCTAACTGGGCCAGCGTTTATTATTTAAATGGCAGAGAGCTTGGTGTTTCTGCTTCTTTCTCCCAGTGAAGGATGGGGGAGTTTGTCTTCAGTGTCTGTAGACTCTGCCACATCCTAATGGGGAGCAGGATCCTCTACTGCCTTACTCCTCACACTCAGAGGGAGCTACAGCTTCTTGGCAATATTCTTCCTTGAGTCCTCCAAGGGGTGACTTATGACTGGCAGATCCAAAGGGAATAATCACTGCCTGGGATGGTATACATTCCAACTGTCTCAATTTGGCAGGTAGAATCTTGATTAATCTTCTGTCATACCCCTTTTCAGCTGCTTTTAAATGTCCCAGTTTCTCTCTCCTCCTCCCACTTTACCCCTTTTCTTTGGTTTACTTCCAGTGATGGAAAGTGAGTTTAAAATGAAAAAAAAAGTTGCACTCAATTAGCACGGTAGAAGTAGAAGAGAGGAGAGAGGACAATCTTGCCCCTCTCAGCAGGTGCAGGCAAAAGCAAAGTGCTATCCCAGCTTGTTTGTTCTTCATCATTAATAACTTTGCCATCTTGACCACACTCTGATGTTGCTTGGTCACACATGTCCCAGTTTTCATCTGTGAAATGTTGGAGGATATGGGATGGGTAAATCATCCTTCCTTTGTCTGCCAGTTTTGCACTGTAAATTCTGTTGCCTTATTTTCTCCCCTCATTCCAAGATCAGACAAGTCCTGCTTAAGAAAGACCAAGATTTTATTTGCAAGAGAGCATCCATATTTTCAGGATGGATTAAGCACACCATTTTGTCACCCACAATCATTCCCTATAGTTTCCCACTCTGGATTCAATGATCTTACAGGACAGGTGTCTTCATATGATATGTAAATATGTATTACTTCACTTACTTCGATGTGGCAAGATAGCCCCATGGTGTTTGCAGTGCCTGCAGTTACAGAGGAGCTTTGGATGTACAGGCTCCTTGGTTCATGTATTCTCTGTGCTATGAATTCATTAGTTGCAGCCTTGACACCTTGGCTGAAAATTCTCTTTTGTTTCCACTTTAAAAAATAGCACTAAGGTGGCTAACAGACACCACTAAAAGCATTGTCAACAGTGAAATCGCTAAAACAATCACAATAATTGAAATGGTTCAAAAGGCAAGATTGAAAAGACAAAAGCAGTAGCATGACTGACAAATAGAAACAAAAGTCAGAGTTTCCCTCATACTCTACTTTTTGTACCATTGTGCCTGATGTAAGCTCCTGGGAGATCTTGAAAGCTTGCCACTTTTGTGACATTTTATTGACCTCATAAAGGTATTATTCAACCTTGAAGATTAGAAAGATGTGTCTTCACACCCTTCCCAAAAGCAGAAAGAATGAGAACGGAACAAAGGTTCAGAGGGAATGCAGTCTAGCAGCAACACAGTAGTGTAATAGGCCAGAAGATCTCAGGAGATCTCAGTCTGAACTTTTATATTAATAATTGTTTGAGAATAAAACTAATAGATACAGATAGGTAGGTAGGTAGGAAGAGAGAGAGAGAGACAGACAGACAGACAGACAGACAGACAGACAGACAGACAGTGGTCAACAGGATCTTTGTTTTTGTTGTTTCTTAACACAACGCTATGGCTAAAAATCCTGAAGGTGCCAGATCCTAGAATCATAGAATCTTGGAATTGGAAGATACTGCAGTGGTCAAGTAGTTCAGCCCCTGCCTCCATTGCAGGAATACACAACTAAAGCGATCCTGAATGATGCCCATCCAACTTCTTTTTAAAGACCTCCAAAGAAGGAGAATCCACCATCTTCTGAGGCATTCCACTCCACTCCCAAATAGTTCTTACAGGAAAGAAGTTCTACCTAATGTTTAAGGGAAATCTCTTTTCTTGTAATTTGAATCCTGCCTGATATGAGAAGTTAAGCAAGGTCAGGCTGATTAGTACTTGGAAGTGAGATTGCTATAGTGGTAATTCACTACAGAAGAGCAAAAGCAAAGCAAAGCTCATGAAATTCATGGGGTAACCATATGTTGACAGGAGACTTGAAGGCACATACTTTTATGCTAAAATAATACAAGGGCTAGAATTCTGTTGGTAACATGAGTGTGCTCAGCTCACAGTTACGCACATATATGTTGGGTGTGTGTGTGCAAGGAACTATTCACTAGCTCTAAGTAGTATCCAACCTGCTGGCAGCTGTCAACGTGGGGGGAATATTCTAGATGTTTACTGCCTGTGGTTGGAGTGGGGAGGAAGTTGGGGAGCAACTTGCTGAAGATGCAGGACAGCAACCACATTCTTCTTTTCTCAGCTTCAGCCAGGACTGACATGACCTGGTCACCTTTTTCCTCCCTCTAGCTCAGTGGTTCTCAACCTGTGGGTCCCCAGATGTTTGTGGACTTCAGCTCCCAGAAGCCCCAGCCACTATGGTCAATGCTCAGGACTTCTGGGAGCTGAAGTCCAAAAACATCTGGGGACCCACAGGTTGAGAACCACTGCTCTAGCTAGTAAACAACAATGGGCTTGAAGAGGGGTGTGTGGAAAGGGTGTGGAGCTGCAAGCATGGAGTGTTCTGTACTATGATCTTAGCCAATACATAAGATACCTCATTAGATTAAATATGAGATAAATAATGCCTTCTAAAAATAAAAGTACTGCAAATATCTTACCAATGATTAAATATGTGTTCTGATAAGAGAGATGGCTTATAACAGTGGTTCTCAACCTGTGGGTCCCCAGATGTTTGTAGACTTCAGCTCCCAGAAGCCCCAGCCACTATGGTCAATGCTCAGGGCTTCTGGGAGCTGAAGTCCATGAACATCTGGGGACCCACAGGTTGAGAACCACTGCCTTATAAGAAGAATACATATCTAGACTATGAAATGTCTACACAATACATATCTAGACTATGAAATGCCTACACAAAAAACACATAGACCTTGTTGTTTTATGTGCCTGCAGGTCAGCTCTGACTTACGGAAACCCTGTTGCTGTAGGGTTTTCTTGACAAGATTTATACAGAGGGGGTCTGCCATTGCCTTCCTCTTAGGCCAGTGGTTCTCAACGCTGGCTGATTTGGAGTCAAATTGCTACAGAAGGGCATACCAAGACACAAGTATGTGAGGCAGCAGGGGTCGGATTCCCCAATCTGGATTTCTTGTAGTTAGTGTACTTAATGTATGTATGTATGTTGTATGACTTTTAGCTGTAACTGTGTAGTATTGCTATTTTATAACAACATTTTTCATAGAATCATAGAGTTGGAAGAGACCCCAGAGGCCATCAAGTCCAACTCCCTGCTATGCATCAAAGCATTCCCAACAGATGGCCATCCAACCTCTGCTTAAAAACCTCCAAAGAAGGAGACTCTACCACACTCGGAGGCAGCATATTCCACTGTCAGACCGCTCTGACCGTCAGTAAGTTCTTCCTGAGTTTCAAGTGGATTCTCCTTTCCTGCAGCTTGAATCCTAGTCTCTGGAGCAGCAGAAAACAAGCCCACTGCCTCCTCAACATGACATTCCTTCAAATATTTAAACATGGCTATCATGTCCCCTCTTAACCTTCTCTTCTGCAGACTAAACATATCCAGCTCCCTAAGCCGTTCCTCAGAGGGCATGGCTTCCAGACCCTTCACCATTTTGGTCGCCCTCCTCTGGACACGTTCTAGCTTGTCGATATCCTTCTTGAATTGAGGTGCCCAGAACTGGACACAGTATTCCAAATGAGGCCTCACAAATGCAGAATAGAATGCTACCATTACCTCCCTTGATCTAGACACCATACTCCTATTGATGCAACCAAGAATCACGTTGCCTTTCTTGGCTGCCTCATCATACCTCATACCTCATGTTCAGCTTGTGATCTACCAAGACTCCTCGATCCCTTTCACATGTACTGCTATCCAGCCACACGTCCCCCATCCTATATTTGTGCATTCCATTTTTTTCTGCCTAAGTGTAGGACTTCACATTTCTCTCTGTTGAATTTGATTTTGTTAGCTTTGGCCCAGCTCTCCAACCTGTCAAGGTCCTTTTGAAATTTGATCCTGTCCTCTGGGGTATTAGCAACCCCTCCCAATTTGGTATCATCTGCAAATTTGATCAGCATGCCCTCCACTCCTGCATCCAAGTCATTGATGAAGATGTTGAATAGCACTGGGCCCAGGACAGAACCCTGTGGCACCCCACTAGTCACTTCTCTCCAGGATGAAAAGCAGCCATTGGTGAGCACCCTTTGGGTTCAGTTGGTCAACCAATTACCAATCCACCTAACAGCAGCCCCATCCAGCCCGCATTTTACTAGTTTCTTTGCAAGAATGTCATGGGAAACTTTGTCAAAGGCCTTAGTGAAGTCAAGATATGCTACCGTTTACAGCATTCCCTTCATCTATCAAGCTAGTAACTCTGTCATGATCTGCTCTAGGATCTTTCCTGGTATTGATGCTGGGTGATAATTATTTGGGTCCTCTTTTTTCCCCTTCTTGAAGATGGGGATGATATTTGCCCTCCTCCAGTCTGCTAGAACTTCTCCTCTTCTCACCTGTTCCCCATCCCCCAGGGTGAGTACTTTTATCCTTCTGGGAGAAAACTGAGGCAAAGAAGGTGTTGAGTAGTTCTGCGTTCTCTCTTCCCTCCGTTATTAATTGGCCATCTTCTTCACACAGCGACCCTGTCATTTCCTTTTTTCCCCTTTTGCTACAGACATATCTAAAAAAAACCTTTTTGTTGTTTTTAGTGTCTCTGGCAAGCCTGAGTTCATTCTGCGCTTTAGCTTTTCTGACCTTCTTCTTACATATCCTGGCTATTTGCTTGAATTCCTCTTTGGTGGTTTCACCATTTTTCCATTTCCTGTACATGTTTCTCTTAACACTTAGCTCAGCTGAGAGTTCTTTAGTCAACCATTCCAGTTTCTTTAGACACCTGCCATTTTTCCTCCTTTTTGGCACAGTTTTCAATTGTCCCTTCAGTATCTCTTTTAACAAACTCCCATCTGTCATGAACTCCTTTCACTTTTAGTATTCTTGACCATGGGATTTCAGCAAGTAACTCCTTAAGTTTACAGAAATCAGTTTTCTTAAAGTTTAGGATGTGTGTCTGGCTACACTTGGCTTCTCGTTCCCACTGAATGACAAACTCCAAAAGAGCATGGTCACTCCCTCCTAAGGATCCCACCACCTCCATCTCATCAACTAGTTCATCCCTGTTGGTCAGGATCAGATCTAAAATATCCAATCCCCTTGTTGCCTCATCCATCTTCTGGACCATGAAATTGTCTGCAAGGCAAATGAGGAACCTGTTGGACCTTGTGGTCTTGGCAGAGTTTGACTGCCAACAAATATCAGGGTAATTGAAATCTCCCATTAACATTGCTTCTCTCCTTTTTTGAAAAATGTGGTCATCTGCTCCAGGAAGGCCTCATCCAAGTCCTCAAGCTGGCTTGGAGGCCTGCAGCAAACCCCCATAATCACATCCCTATTGTTTCTCGCTCCCAGATTCTTGGGTAAGATTCTTACCCAGATGCTCTTGACTTGGCTTCGCAGATTTAAGTCACTGATCTCTTCACAGAGATCACAGGTGAAAACATCCTTGACATATAAGGCTATTCCTCCTCCTTTCTTGTTTGGTCTATTTCTGTGAAATAAGTTATACCCCCCTATTCCTACATTCCAATCATGACATTCACCCCACCAGGTTTCAGTGATGCCTATTAAATCATATTTATTTTGTTGTACTAAGAGTTGGAGTTCATCTTGCTTATTTCCCATGCTCTGTTCATTAGTGTAGAGACACTTGAGACCATGTGCCCTTCCTGGAATTCCTGTACTACAGTTACTTTCCCTCCCCCTGTTGGTCTCTACTTCTACTTGACCTGCCCTGTCTATGTTATTTGGGCTATTTTTTTGCAGCACTCATTGAATCCTTGCCCGGAATAATACAGTCCCCCTCCCAAGTCAAACTCAGTTTAAAGACCTCCTGATCCATTTTTGCGAGACTGTTAGCAAAAACGTTCTCACCAACAGTTGTGAGGTGCAGGCCATCCCTTGCCAGAAGACCATCTTGGTGGAAATGAAGGCCATGATCCAAAAACCCCAATCGCTCCTGGTGGCACCATCTTTGGAGCCAGTTGTTGATCTCCACTATTCTTCTTTCTCTTTATGGGCCATGTCCTTCCACAGGGAGGAGAGGGGAAATGACAACCTGTGCACGAAGGTCCTTCACCTTCCTACCCATAAGCTCATAATCCTTCATGATGTTGTGAAAGCTGCGCCTTGCCATGTTGTTGGTTCTGACGTGAACCAAAAGGAGGGGGTTACTTTCAGTGGGCTTGACCAGTCTCGTTAGCCTCTCCGTTATGTCATTGATTTTGGCCCCAGGGAGACAGCACATCTCACGATTGATCCTATCCGAGTTGCAAATGGTTGGTTCCGTTCCTCTGAGGAAAGAGTCCCCTACCACTAGAATTTGTCTCCTCTGAGGCTTGTCTGGGGTTACTTGATGAGCAGATTCTGTCATGGCTGCCTGAACCTTCTGTTCGTGCTGAGACTGTTGGTGCTGCTGCTGTTGGATTTCATTCTGCTGGTGTTGGGGTTCTTGTTGCTGATGTTGGATTTCCTCTTGGTGACATTGCATTATCTCTTCCTGCTGTTCCCCTTTGTCATTAATCAGGTCAAGAACTTGGAAGCGATTCTGTAGCTCGAGAGTCTCCATTTGGCACCTTGCCTTTCTACTCCTGTGTGTCACATTCCTCCAAGCATCCATCTCTTGGTTTCATAAACCAACTTCCTTGTCCACCAGCTCCTCCGTGCACTCTGTCTTCAAAAAGGTCCTCTTAGCCCTATCCAAGAACTCCTCTCCCTCCCCAATAATGCAAAGATTCAAAACGCATGCCTCCAGCTGTTGAAACTTTTCCTCCAAGAGAGCAACCAGCTTGCATTTGCTGCAGGTGTACCCAATGAAGTCTTGCAGCAGGAAAAGAAATATGCCACAGCTGTGGCAGGTGACCGCAGCAGCTCCCTCACCCTCCATACTTGATAGTCTAGATAGCTGAATTGGAAAAGGTAAAACTGGGCTTTGCCTTCAAAGTGTCTTGATAAAACATAGGTAAAACCTATGTTAATTCTCCTGTTTACCAAGTTCTTATTCTTATTTTATGTACTTCTATTTGGTCTCTGACTGTAAATAAACAAACTGACTTATTGACCAACATATTTGGAGGCCCAGTGGTTCCCCACCCCATCAACACCAGGTTATATATGCATATCAATCATCTGATGTCTATATACCGGATGAATGATGGATAGGGATGTCAATAATATTTTCATGTTTTCTCAGAAAAAAATGTCTTGACACAGTATGAAAGTTTTACACATTTTCAAAGAATTTTGCATTTGGAGGCTTTTTAAAAAATTTGATTTTTTTTTTTTAAAAACCAATGTATTTTGAGCAAAACAGATTTTTAAATATGCTGCCTTTGCACAAAATGCAGTGTTTTCTCACAAAAAATATTGAGGTCTTTTACACAAATTGTCATCCCCCCCCCCACAAAAAAGTTCTGGTATATGGAGCAGCACCAGAGAGTGCATAAATTCTCTCATAATCTTGCCCGGTGAGGAGAAACTTCTGATTTTTTAAAATGTTCATGTGGAAGGATGAAATAAGCATTGTTTTACTTACTGCTAGCTGAATCTCAGAGGCCAACTGGATTCAAAAACTTACCATGACCAATTTATCACTTAATCACTGTAATATTTATCACATATTAGAATGCATGGCAAAAAAAAAAAACCTTTTTAGTTGGACTCCTACTGAAAAACATCCTGTTTGAAGAAATATGAGTTAAGATTAAAGTTCTGTGTGCAGTGTGCTATGTGCAATAGTTCATTCACCCATATGAGTTACCATGGAGTTGTGGACATCAAGTAATAAACATGTGCGTGTGAAGCAGCCTTGAATGAAGAGGACTCATGACGAGGAAAATCCTGGTTTATTAGATGATCTCTTGAATAATCTAATCTAGCACAACACTATACTCATAAAAAAAAATAATACTAGAATGATTTTTTCCCCCATTCAGAACATTTGGTTTACTCTTCCAGCACAACTTACTGTCGTGGATACCCACAAGCCCTGAAAATGTATGAGTTGGGGTGCTGGTGTTGCAACATCTTTATTGCCCTTGGCATTATTCCAGCTCTTATTGGCAAATTATTTTAGAGACAAGCAGGAGACCGAATGATCTTGTGGAAGCTGAATTCTTAACACTTTCCTAAATATAATCCTGGTGAATTAAAGATAGAACAATAGATACCAGCTAAAGAACATGTGGCATCTTCTGAAATGGATTGGAATCCACAAAGGCTTATGCAAGAAATTTCTTTTTCTTAGTCTCAAAGGTACTACAGGAGATTTTTTAATATTACTTCATGCTACAATAGACTAATATAGCTATGTCTTGGAATACTACTACATGTGGTGGATTTGTGGATGCGGCCTTAGAGCCTGGGAAAGGTACATTTTTGAATTGTTTCCAGAATCTCTCAGTTGGTATGCAGTGCTAGTTGGAGAATCCTGGTTTTTTTTCTTTCAGAAAGATGACTTTCCCAAACTTTGTCTGGCTTTTTCTGTTATCAGTTACACAGATAATTACACAGCACAAACCATTATGATAAATATCTATCATTTCGACAATCATACAATAACTAGGTCTGTTTTGCAGCAAAGATTGAAGTATAATAGTAAGAGATCTTTGCATAAATTTACTTGCGCACCTTGTTAAGTTCCCATTTGATTGTGTCTATTATTGTTGTTTGACAAGGTCTAAAGTGATGTAACACAAAAAAAGAGAAAAATCAATTAAGAGAAGATGTGGTTGGACACAGATGAATAGGAAAGGAAAGGGGCATTTACTAAAATTTTGAATCATCAGGACCCATGGCACATTCACAAGTGGAAGTGGTATGATACAGAACTGAACAAATCGTGAATTCCAAACTGAACTATGCTAGTCAAGAGAGATCAGTGCATTTTTCTGAATGGTAATTTTCCTCCACTAGCTATGTCTAGAGGCAATTGAAAGCCATGAGATTACTCAAACTCACAAATAGGTTCTTGCTGATGTGGCCACCTGGCTTCTCAAATGGAGACCTTGATGGTGGTGCCTACAGAGAAGTTGAATGATGCAACAATTTGTGGTGGTGTGAATGAGAACATCTGCTTCATTCTTGCACTGTTCTTTTCTTTCTCTGTTTCCATGCCCATAATTACTTAACATCATGATTTTGTTTGGAAAAAAAAAGGTTGAGGAAATGGCAGTTCTTAATAATGATTTGCATTTTATACCATGTTATTTTTAGCAGAGATCTCCATATTTATACAGCACACTAGACCCTACCAAAGCAGATTATATATTATTCACAGCCCCATCCTTTGCTTGTATTGTTAATGCACAACTTTGTCAGAAGCTGCATTGAACTTTGCAAAAATAAGTGCAGACACAGGCCAAAATCTATAGTGGACTTCAAGTAATGAGCTTGGGGTAGCTTATCTAGACCCCCCCCCATTTTGGAAATCTTACCGTTTTGGACTACCAGCTCCCAGGACCCTCCAGCCAGCATGGCCACTGGACTCCGGCTGTAATGCTAAACAGTAGCATCACCAAACGCTTCTTTCTTTCAGTTGAGAGAGATCTGTGCATTTTCTTAATATCCACTGAACATCAACTCCTATCCTTAGCCACTCTTGGTTGAACTGGTTGCTCACTTTTGTCCCACTTTATTTTCCAACAGTGATAGATTGCAATTACCTATTCCACCAATTGCCAAACACATGGATAGTACTAGTTAGATAGTTAGCCAGTGAATTAAATAGTAATTAATTATAACAGGCAGCCATATGTGGTACTGAGATACATGTTTGCCTTTTTGGACAGAATGATCTAATTCAAATAGATAGTTTTAAATTCTGGACTTTGAACATTCTTACCCTCTCCCCTAGTCTTCTGATCAGAAATGTATAGTTTTTATTTTACATTGAAGTGGGGAAAGACAGCCTTATTATGTGTAAGACGGCTGTGTTGCTGGGTACAGCCTGGGTGTTTGAAACAGAGAACTGTTTGGATAGCACAACAGAATGATAGAAGTGGGGGGGGAGAGGATTAATTGTGACTGTTTATACCAAATTGGGACATTTGGAGGGTATAACTTCAGTTAGGACTAATAATTTGATTTAGGCCTTAAAGATTACCATTTGTACCCATCTTCTTCTTTATTAATAACTTTTGCTATTTTGACAGCTCTCTGGTGTTGCTTGGCCCCACCATTGTGATTATAATAGCCAGCACTGAAGTAAGATTCAACTGCCCATCTTAGCGCCTTGTGGAGGGAATAGGGAGGTGCTGTTTTGTCTTTGCCTTAGGCTGGAAAACATCTTGGGGTGGCCCTAAATCTCCTCAATCTTGGGTAAACCCAGGTTCTTGGGAACTGACATTTGGTTAGCAGATTTATTGCTTTCACGCATCAACACTAACTGACCATGGTATGGATCTGAAAGATCTGCATCACCTTGCCCATCCCTCTGAAAATGTAAGGCAAGGGACATGATTTTCATCCTTCTGGATCTTATTACATTCTATCTCACTCTCACTCCTGTACAGATATGCATTATAATTTGAGGCTTTAATATTACACTATGCTGCATCTGAAGAAGTGGGTTTATATCCATGAGAGCTGATGCTAAAAAAAAACACCAGTTAGTCTTAAAGGTGCTGCCACATTCCCTTTTTCTCCCCTCCCTCTCTCCTTTTTAATACATGTAATATGGTTCTTCAGGACTACCATTCAGAATCACACAGTACAGAAGATCTCAAGGCTTCTCTCTGCAGTCAAGGCCAGGTTCTCCTCCCTGAGGAGGTCCTTTTATTTGTGAATTTGTACAACATAATCTGGAGATCTGTTGTGGCAATGAGTACAAAACAGCCCTGATTCAGGGACAGTCTGAATGTTGCTTATCTACATGCATCAGGGTCACTGATTAAAAGAGTGGAAAATAATATCAGTTGATGGTAGTAATACCAGAGTGGAAGAGCTGTTTCTTTTGCCTCAGACTGGTCATTCAGTCTGATTTATTTCCAAAAATAAGATCCAATATAAGACTTTCACATGTGCTCCAAGCTGACCATTGGGCAATTTGGTGAAGAAAACCGTAATAAGCTTATTTGCATAACTGGTGAGGAGGAATTAAAATGAATCAGAATGGAAGTGCAGGTTTTTTTTCCTGAGCCAATCTTTTCCCTAACTCTGTGCTATGCTGATAGCATGGATACATTACTTTCTTTATTCAGAAGTCCTAGAATTCCCCCCAGCTAGTTTGACTGTTGTCTATGTTAGTGGTGAGATAGTAGGAATTACTGTGTCAAACCATCTTACTATAAGAATGATTAAAACAAATACAGGTTAAACAGATAGATACAAGTTAAAGGCATTAAAAATAAGACTTTTTTTTTAAAAGATAGCTTTAGTCTCCCAGAAGAAAAGTCTCCATTACAGCAACTCAGTTGAATTTACACAGCCTCCTGAATAAATATGTTTGTGCATGCCACATGTGGGACAGTATAAACCCAAAGAAATGTGGACTTTAAGTGAGATTGATATGAATTTAAAACAATCTGATCTGTCCATACCAATGTTATGGTCATCATATGCTGCAGTTGTCCTGTTTTGACAGGGATGGTCCCAATTAATCTTCTGTCATCCCACTTTTCTGGAGAGAGGGAGTGTTTTTAAAATGTCCCAGTTTCTCTCTCCTCCTCCAGCTTCCCTCCTTTGTGTTCAGTTTATCTCAATTGCTGTAAACTAAGTTCAATGTGCAAAAGTAGTTTGCATTCAACTAACTCAGCAGGACTTCCTCATAAATACCTGTTGCCATCTTGACTATTCACTGGTGCTGTTTGGCCCCACATATCCCAGTTTTTATCTTTGAAATATTGAAGAGTATGGGTCATAGTCTTCCTTACTTGAAAGTGGGAATTCTGTGTCTGTTACTCTTACAGCCTCACATTCCCATCAAGACTTTATACCAATCTCAAACTTACCTGAATTAGTATGAAGTATACATATTATAGGCAGAATGGAGAACATGTAAGATTTGAGGAAAACTGGTATGTTATAGGGATTAGAGCAGTGGTTCTCAACCTGTGGGTCCCCAGATGTTTTTGGACTTCAGCTCCCAGAAGCCCTGAGCATTGACCATAGTGGCTGGGGCTTCTGGGAGCTGAAGTCCACAAACATCTGGGGACCCACAGGTTGAGAACCACTGGATTAGAGTGTTGTACTGGCGCTTGGGAGATCTAGGTATTCAGCCATCAAACTTCCTGTGTGACTTTGGGTCAGCCACTTTGTCTCAGCTACACCAACCTCACAGGGCTGTTGGGAAGAGGAAAGCGATATACACTACCTTCAGTTTATTGAAGGAAAAGGAGAATATAAGTGAAATTAAGATAAGAAAAAAATAACACTGTATTCCTATAACACTGTCAGCGTGGTGTAGTTGTCTGAGCATTGGACTACAGACCCTGGAGACCAGAGTTTGATTCCCTGCTTGGCCATCAGGACCCACTAGATCAGTGGTTCTCAACCTGTGGGTCCCCAGATTTTTCTAGACTTCAGCTCCCAGAAGCCCTGAGCATTGACCATAGTGGCTGGGGCTTCTGGGAGCTGAAGTCCACAAACATCTGGGGACCCACAGGTTGAGAACCACTGCACTAGATGATCTTGGGTATTTCACGCACTTTCATCCCCAGAAAACCCCATGATAGGTTTACCTTAGGGTCTCCATAAGATGGAAATGACTTGAAGACATACAGCAACAATAACAAATTCTAGTATACTTAAAGCAAAACTTTGAGATGACTTTGAAGGGAGATAGCCAGAGGAATATAGAAAGAAATAAAAAGAGTCTATATAATATTACTCAAGTTCCATATATTATTTGGCCTGGTGGTGCTTCTGATTTTCCATTTTAGTACTTTAGTTTCTGTGGATGGAAAGGAGTGTCATTGAGTGGGGGAAACGCTTGATAGAGATTTGAACTCAGTGTGATCCAGATTTTCCAGTATTGCGGGAGAGTTGGGCTTAATAGAGTCATTGATTTCTTAAGACAATAATAACAATAAAAAACTGCATAACAGGTTAGTGTCCACAATCTTCTTTGCTTCCTCTTCCTTTTACATCCCTTCCTTTTTCATCAGGATTATTGTTTTTCTTGTTACTTGATTGACAGAGAACATCTCTACCTGGACTCATCTGTATTTTTACAGCTTTTCCCAGGTGACATCCTTTCCACTGACTTCAGTTATAGTATCTTATCTATGCTTCTGCTTCTCCAGTGTTCCAAAATTCTTGCTGTGAGTCTTTCCCAACACCCATTTCTGAGCAGAATGTGTGTTTAAAATCCTTTTTACACTGAGTGGCGTTTTGTATTTATGATTGTAGAAAGTTGCTCTGAAATAAAGCTCTGTGCAGAGTGTAATCTGAAATGCGGGCAGTGGCAACTGGTGATTTCAGTGTAACTGGATACGGAATCTACTCTGAGCATTTAGTGCAAACTTTAAAGCAGAGGTAGGCAACTGATGACGGTTGGGGGCTGCATTGTTGCCCCAGGAGACTTTGGAATATCTCCTACTGCACCATCTCCAAAATAATTTTTGATTCCTGCCAAATGGCCTTGAACTGTATCTAGAGCAGGGGTGTCAAGCTGAATTTCATCCTGGGCCACATCAGCATTATGGTTGCCCTCAAAGGGCCGGTTGTATCTGTAAGACTATATAAATATATCTACTCTTTTATCATATTAAATAATTGCCTCTGCATTTGATTATTCTGTGCTTTTTTCTGCTCCCCACTCCCACATGGCTCTTTTTGCCCCCCTGCCCTTTTTTGTCCCCCTATCTGGTGAGTCCGGTCCCCACATAGCGATCCCTGGCTGCCAGTATTCTGAAGAGGGGCCTAGCAGCCAGCACTCACAATCTACTTCTACTTCTATTTTTGATTGCTCCTCTGTCCAACTCTTATGAGCTGTGTGGAGTGCTGTCATGGTAACCTGCAGCAACGCTCTGATGGCGAGACTTGGACAGAGGAGCAGTCAGAAGTAGAAGTAAATTATGAGTGCTGGCTGCTGGGCTCCTCTTCAGAATACTGGCAGCCAGGGGCCTGCAATATGGGGATTAGGCTTGCCAAACGGCGGGGACTGCCGCAGCTGCAGGAGAGGTGTAAGAGCCACGTGAAATGGCCTGACCGGCTGAATTTGCCTGCGGGCCTTGTGTTTGACACATGTCATCTAGAAAGTGTGGGGAGTATTTTTTCCTGTGCTTTTGTCTACACCAATACTATCTTGTGCCCAGGAGAGGCCATTATTTTTAACAACAGGAAGCAAGCCATAAATCAATGCTGGTTAACTTCCAGTCATTTTTTAAAAAAACACCCTCTCCTGGGAAGAGTTTTTGGGTTGCTTTCTATTGTTAAGAAAAAGGCCTCTCCTGTTCTGTTGGGGACCAAAAACATGGTGGAATTCACCCCCCCCCCACTTGTTCACTAGAGGGTTTTGGGAGCAAAAAGTATCCCCCCGTAAAAAAAAAAACCCTGAGGGTTTGGGGCTGCATGTGGCCTGCAGCAAACACTTTGGCCATTTCCACATGGGGGTAAAACCCCGTGGTGCAACGACCGGACACGGAGGTCATCTTCACTGCGGGGTGCATTAGGGCGGACAAAAAAAGGGAGGTTCTAAACCTCACACCACCCTCGCTTGGCCACATGGGTGGCGCTTTGTGTTTTATAAAAACCACCTTTCAAGTGGTTTTTATAAAACCTCATGCGCGCTACTCCGCTGCGGCGCCCTGTGCAGAACTGCAGGGACGCGGTAGTGCATCCCTGCAGAGCTGCCTGGGGGCGGGCTTCTGGCTGGTGCGCTGCCCCGATTGGCGGAGTGCTGCCAGAAGCTGCCGGCCACCATTTTGGGAGCCGCTGGCTGTCACCGAGCGCCGCCGCTGTGCAGAGCGGTGAATTTGTGCTGCTCTCCACGGGGGCAGAGCCTCCCGCTTCACGGTAAGCTCCGTCCCCGTGTGCGCCGCCCTGTTTCCCTGCATGTCCACCCCCCCCGGTGTGGAAAGGGCCTTTGTCCACTCCTTTTCAAGTAATTTCAACACCTGGTACAGTGCCTTTAAAGAAGTTGTTTGCAAAGTGTTGCCCATGTGCCACATATGGGATTTCAATAACAGCATTTGCTGCTTTTAAAATTGAAACTGAAACCCAGAGCACATACACTGATCCATTTTGGCGAAACTACAAAAAAAAAAATAAAATTGGTTTGAGGTCCCAGGGTACACAGTGGGGAGCATGTGCCACATTTTGACTACCCCTGCTTTAGTGTATGTGTGGGGGAAATGTGTCCACAAATGCATCTGTATGAAAAATGCACACCAGAATCTTCACATTGTTTCCTGCAAAAATTATAAAAATTAAACTTAAAAAATTAAACTTTTTTTTTTAAATCCACACAGAACCAAGACTGAATGGATCTGGAGGCAGAAAAGGGAATATGTCTGGAAATGGATATGACAAACCTGCCCAAATGATTGCAATAAATTATTAAAGTTATTGATTAATTCTATGTACATTCAGAGCTTGGAAATTTTGTTTTTGACCTACAGAAATATCACTTGCTTGAATTACAGCCACAGAATCCTGCAGTTAACATGCTGGCTGAAGGATTCTTAGAGTTGTGATCCAAAGAAATAATTTTTCCCAAGCTCTGTGTTAATTCAGCAGCAAATCTCATTGTGCTCTATGGGTCTTAACTCCCAAACAAATGCACTTAAAGCACTGAGAGACAGGCGGGTCTTTGGTATACTAAACCTACAGGAGTATTCATTCCGGCCAAAGTTTCCAAAGACTTCTACATGTTGGTAAACAGGTTCTGAGATATTCTGAGAACATGCTTGCCCTCCACCTTATGCGTACGTAACATTTGACCTTAAAAATATTTCTAAAACAATTATCAAAGGCCAGAACTTTCTCAGTCATGATTGAAGGTGTTTTGCAGAACAGTGGAAACAATGGGTCATGAAAAGCTAAATTCCTCATCAGTAAAAAAATACAGCCTAAATACCCAAAAGGCATGAGGTCCCATCTATCTTAAAAGCTAAGCAGAGTCAGTCCTGGTTAGTACTTGGGTGGGAGACTGCCAACAAATACCAGATGCTATAGGCTATAGTTCAGAGGAAGGAACTGGCAAAACCACCTATGAGTGTTCCTTGCCTAAGAAAACCCTATGAAATTCATGAGGCCATCTTAAGTCAACAAGTGACTTGAAGGCACATGTGTGCATGCATGTGCATTCACACACACACAAAACATGGGTTATCTGGTTCACACATGTACTTCCTTATAAGGAGGGATGAATATGTTGATATTTTTGACAAGACATTTCCAAAATTTTTAAATTTCTTTGTAATCATGATGGAAAGCATTTGTGCCATTTTAAACATTCGGAAAGATTTGCCTCTTTGGGCAGTGGGTTTTTGAGTGCTTCACTGTTAAAAGTCTGACTCTGAATGCCTGTAGATTGCACTGTGTTTACAGTGCTGAATTAAGGTTGTCAGCTCTTTTTTGAGACACTTTCCCCATGTTTAATTTCTATACACCATACAGGCATAACTTGGTCTTCTGCTTGTTAGGGAAAAAAACTGTACCTGGTAAATCTGGCCAATGCAGATGGTTGAGTATTTTGCTTGTCTTGTCTTTATACAGACTTACCCATATTTGCAAACATTTGCCTGGACAAAAAGATTAAGGGGAGATTTTAAGTAGTCTTCAAGTATGAGATAGATCGGCCATTTCCACATTAGACTGTTATAGTGCTATGATTCCACTTTCAACATCCTATGAAATCCTGGGGTTTGCAGTTTCGGGAGGGACCAGCTGGGGAATCTGACCCCTGCTGCCTCATATACTTGTGTCTTGGTACGCCCTTCTGTAGCAATCTGACTCCAAATCAGCCAGTATCCTCTACCAACTGGCCCCTCCCGAAACTGCAAACCCCAGGATTCCATAGGATGTTGAAAGTGGAATCATAGCACTATAACAGTCTAGTGCAGAAATGGCTATCAACTGCCTCATAGAACTTGGCCTGCAGATCCCTCTCCATGCTGGTTGCTCTTGTTTGCTTGCACTGCAACTTGTCAATGGCCTGGGTAAAATTTTGTACTCAGAACTGGATACAACTCTCCAAAACAGTACTGAGCATCTTGGTAGCTTACACATTTCTGGTGCTCCTCACTGAATGTTTTACTGATTTGGAATGCTGAATAAACAAACAGGACTGAAATAAGATATGGATCACAAAATGCATAAGTCCAGGATAGGATGGCTAAATCACCCACCAAAATCAATTGCAAAATCGGACTACCATTAAGATTCCTGTGTATTTGAGCCTCCTCTGGAATTAGCCATTAAAAAGTATACTAAATGATGAAGCATTAAAAATATTAAGGCGGCTATTGTTGTTGAGCCCTCCAAAGAATACAAAAGGCTGCCTGCAATTTATCCTATGCACACTTACTTGGGAGTAAGCTGCACAGAACACATGGAAGTTGCTTCTAAGTACACATTGTGCTAAAGCGGGCAAAATTAATAATAACTTGCCTGACAGTGTAGACACCCCCTTCATAACAGTTCCAGAATCAATGGAAGAAGAGACCACTGGGACCACAGAAACAATCTTTGGGACTGTGAGTCGTCTAACTAATCAGCCTCCTTTCCTTACTGCCTGCACACTCAGTTCTACTTAAGGGATTACGTGTTATTGTTGTGGATCAAAGTCAGATTCAGTTGCTTTCGAATCCCCAAGTAACCTTTGTTAGATGCTGCCAGATGGGTTACCTTGGGCACTGGTGATGTCAGCAGTGCTCAGATCACACACGTAACCTTGGATACCAGGTTCCTCAATCTGATTTATACAAATACATCCCAACATTAGCACCAATTGGAAGCACATGCCAAAATCTGGGCAAATGAGAATTTTAGATTTCAGCACTTTAAGCCTTTGAAGCTGATCTTTTTTGGATCTCAGGGAATATTTTATCTCAGGGAACCTCCATGATCTGTGTATGTTTGTGTCACCCTCTGTTTATAAATATATGGCTTCTCATACAAACAAATTATATGTTATTACAAAGCATCACAAAGCACAGCAAATGATCACAGTAACGTTTGCTTTGTGGAAACACTTAGACCACATAGTGCATCTTTTTATAGACAACTCTTAATCTGGCATGGTCTCAAGATCTTTACTTTTCTGTGACAGTATGGAGATGACCCAATGCTTCCTCAGACTAAGAGGGTACAGAGGGAAAAGTTACTTATTTTAATTATGGCATCAAAATCCCCAAGCTATTATGGCCACCGACCATATTGATTAAGAAGTTTGAGAAGTTGTAGTCCCAAAAGGGAACTTTTCTGCCCAGAGTAATTTGTGATAGCTGCATTTGGAGATGTAAGCTCTATTTGTACAAGGAACCAGCTCTATTTGTACAAGGAATATGCTGTACAAGGCTATGTAAGAACCCAGTCTGCCCAGTCTACCAATATAAACAAGAGAGACTTAAGAATGTGAAAACCTGATTTTAAAAAATCCCAAAAAACCTCAAGTTCTTTCCATACCCAGTATGAAGAAGTTTGTAGATAGATAGATAGATAGATAGATAGATAGATAGATAGATAGATAGACAGATAGATAGATAGATATTGCGCAGTCACAGACCCAATGAAACAAGCAAAACAATAGCAACATAGATGGTACAAAAGTTAAAAGCATAATTGTTAAAACCAAAGTCAGTTAAACATATGGCTCTTAAGAGAAAACACACATAAAACATGGAGGGCGTATTATGATTAAGATAGTCATTCAAGCATTCTTAATTAGGGAGTCATAGACCATTAAAAGCATGTGAAATCCATGGTAAAAAAAGTGTTTAAAACAGAGCAGAAAACAGACAAACCAAAAGGAAGTATATAATCACAGACTCAATGTATTACATATATGTCTTAATCATATTTTTACGAGTATTAACAGCAACAAGAAGAAACTTTGCAACAGTTTCTGTTACAGATTTCTTTATGTCTCCTAACAGATAGGCCAAATACCATTCAGGGGATCTGCCAGGTGATTTATTTAAGAAAGGTGAAATGAATCTGAGTCTAACTTCTCAGTAAAAATTACAAAAGAGAATTACATGGGATAAAGACTCTATTGAACTATCATCACAGGGACAAAACTGTTCTTTATAAGGAATTCCCTGAAAACGACCTTCTAGAAGGGCTGATGGTATAATGTTAAAACGAGCTTTGGCAAAAACCCTATTTGATGACAGTCAAGTTATCCAGATAATTTGCACTCCTCTCACTATTAAATGACAGTCCCAGGTGGACTGGAGAACAGGAAGTACAAACAACAGATACCGAGTATTCTATATCCAAATCTTTAATACGGCGATTGAGGATCGTTTTAGCTTTGACCAAATCTTGGGTAGAAAGAAGGGAGTTGGAAAAGCCTAATCTTTGTACTTTATCATTGAGGGCTTTGGACCACTGGTTTTGATAATTGTCTGCTGGCAAAAGGTGTATATAGCCAAATTCAGGTTTTGAATAAAAAAATTTAAGCCAGTATCTTAAATGTCCATAGCCAAGCTGTGCATTCCACAGATGAAATACCTGCTTCAAGGTGAAGTGCTGCTGATGGCACACAGGTAGGTACACCACACAATTGACGCAAAAATGCTGAAAGTATTTGTTCCATAGCCTTGGAAAAGCCTAAAATCCAGGCAGAGATGCTAAATAGCAATTGAGGCAGTATTTTGGTCTTAAATACCCTAAGGGCAGCAGGAATAAATTGCCCACCTTTGGTATAGTAAAAATGTACTATGGCTTTGTGAAGTTTGTGAAGTTTGGTGGAAAAAAAAATACAAATAAGCTGAAATGAAAATTCTTCCCCATCTGTAGTGGTCAGATATAGGAACAGCTATTCCCAGCATAGAGAAGACTATAACATACCTGCCTCTTATACCTATATTAAATATGATGATCCTTGTGGAAAACATAGAAGTGGCAACCTCAGTTCAGTATTAACACAAATGAATACATAAAGACTCTGAAATCTACAGTTACTGAAGTTTGATGCCACTGTAATCCCTGTGACTGCATCCTATGCAATCCTGGGATCTGTAATACAATAAGGCATTAGAACTGTCTGGCAGCAAATTCTAAATATATCATTAAACTACAGTTTCCAGGATTCCATGAGATAGAGCCATGGCAGTTAAAGTGGTATTCAAGTGGTATAATTGTGCAGTGTGAAAGAGACCTGGAGGGATGAAACTGTTACAGTATTTTTCTTTCTCCCACATTTTTTTTAAAACTCTCAAACTCTTTCTGCATCAAATATGACAACATTTGAAAATTCACATGATAGTGGTAAGGAACAACATTTCCTGACAACTGGCACAACTTTCCCCTCACACATGCATTACTACTATGGCATTTTTTTTCTCCCACTAACTAGAACATCTTTCCACTCTATGATCTAATTTTTTAAAAAGTGATTTTATACTGATGTCTTGCTTGTTTAAAGAAAAGCTCAAAATTCTGGTGAATGCTGACATTCATATGTATATGATAATAATGTCAGGAAGCCTGAGTATCTTGATGATCAACAATCTTGAGTTACAATGAAAATCTAATCTCCCTACTCTTCCCAATCCTAGGGCATATACAAGTGAAAGGTACTTATTTATGAGAACATCTGCAGTGGTTTTGGAAAGGGGTTGTTTGATGCTGGGATATTTTTTTATGGGCATCTCCTTTTGTCAATTTTTTGTTGTTGTTGTTTTTTAGAAAGGCTTTACTTGCAGGAGGATTGTGGTAGTGAACAGCAAGAGGACCCTGGTCTGAGCTTGGGAAAATGCCTTTTGGACTGCATTTCCCACACTCCTTTAGCAACCGTGGGCAGCTGAGAAATTCTGGGAGTAATAATCCAAAGGACTTCTCCTACCACCATGGTCTGGCCGTAAGATAAGTAAACCAGATGAAATCCATACTGTAAATGGAGCTCACTGACCTGTGCATTCTCTACAGTAATGTAATTATAGGTGTTGCCCTACAAGCTTGGGAACTCAGGATACATGAAAATGTCTTCTTCCCTGCCACATTGTTACCTGAGGCTGGTGATGTCTTGAAGTTACCTTTACACTGGACTGTCTGTAGCACTAACAGCTAACAAGATGTAATCTTGAAGTACCTTTCCCTCAAGAGAGGTCAGCAGGTTGAAATATCACCTGTGTACCTATTGTGGTACACTTCTCATCTTGTGTGCCTCTATCTAACCAGTCTTTAAAAAGTAGGCCTTTCATAATGTTTAGTCAGCTCACTTTCATTAAGTCAGGTAGCTCAGTTCCCAGATATGAGAACAACCCGCCAGTAGGGCTTCTGCCTTGTCAGGATTCAGTTGCTGTTTACTGGCTCTCATTCAGCCCATTACTGGGTCAAGGCATGGTTTCAGACACCTGTACTTCTTCACCTGAGTCAGATGACAAAGCAAATGAGAGCTGAGTGTTCACAATGTACTGCTGGCACCTTGCTGTAAATTCTCTTATGACCTTACCCCACAACTTCATATAGGTGCTAAGAACTGGAGGAGTGGGGATAAGATGGAACCTTATAGGAATGCAGAATTGTCATGGGGGGCAAGGAGATATCTTCCAACATAACTTTTGGAAACAACCAGGGAAGTGAATCTTGCAAAACAATGCTATCAGTCACATGGATAATCTTTGGGAGAGTCTATAGCAGCAAAATGTGGCTCTCCAGATTTTCTTGAACCACAGTAATCATCAGCCCAAGCTAGCATGGTCAATTCTGAGGATTAATACAGGTGTCTATATAAGATGGGGAAGAAGTACACTCACTCCTCAAAGCTTGTGCCCTACAGGTATAGTGGACTACCACCTCACCACCAGCATAGATATGATGGGAGTTATAGCCCAACACATCTGGAAGGCACGAGTTCTGGGAAGGCTAGCCCATGGTATTTATTAAGGGAAAGATTAAAAGTGGTTCCGTACTACAGGTGGTCCTCTGTATCTGTGGATTATGTATCCATGGGTTCAACCAAGGTTTGAAAATATTGCCCCCCCAAAAAAAAACACGATCCAGAAAACAAATATTGATTTTGCCATTTTATATAAGGGACACCATTTTACTGCACCTTTGTACATAACTTGAGCATCCACCAATTTTAGTATCTGGTGGGGGTGGCGGGATACTAGAGCTAAACTCTGGTGGATGCCGAAGGCCTACTGTAATTAAATAATTTGTTTGAGGCTTCCTGTGATTCCACATGAATGTTTTCACAAAAAACCTCTTTTGTAAAATCTGTTTTATCTGATGGGCAATAACAACTTAGCTGAAGTAAATTACAAGCATTCAGAGAGACGTTATAAACTGACAGGTGGAGATAAATCAGGATATAGAAATTGGGCTACAATACTTAATCCCACTTTGATCACCTGCCTCATAAAACATGTTGAAAGTAAGGCATGGATGTTGAAAGGACACTGAGGAGGAATCACTGCCTGATCTTCACTGTCAGAAAGGCTGGGAGGCCCTGCTTGTTAATAATTGAAGTCGGAAAGCCTGAGCAAACATTATCACACTATGGTAATATCCCTGTGGAAATTGTTACTATAGCAATAAAACAGTGAGGCAATGGTGCCTTTGGCACTGGATCTAATATCTGGGATGGGGGCTGAAGCTTCCCTCCTCCACCTGCATTTCAGTTTGGTCTCTTATTACAAATGTCACTCCCCTTCTCCTAAACATCTTGTCCTCCTTGATTTGGAACAATGGTTTGCCTGGGTATTATTCTGTAACTGCCAATCATAGTACTTCAACCTGCTTTGAGTCTCTGACACATAGGCTCCTATACCCATGCAAGAGCAGACTTAAAAGACCATCCATGGTTGTGTTAACAGAATCCTAATCTGGCTCAGTTTTGCTATCAAATAAGCACTGTAAAATTCTGTCGGGTTTGATGGGAAAGCAATCCTATATATGTAACAACTCAGCCAGGAATGAAAATCAAGTCAATGGGCCTTACTTTTGAGAAGGCATTGCTGTCCAGCATGTTGTCAACTCTCCCTCAGTGAAATCAACAAGATTAAGAAGAGCAGAATCATCCAAAGTGCTTCCCTAAATTCTGCCTCTGCCCAGTGACTACTTTTAATCTGTGGCTGTTGTTGGTGTGAATTAAAATTTAAGCAAGTCCAATCACAAATGTGTTGCATCTGCACATATAAAAGCTGAATCGAAGAGGGAGTTTCAGCAGATGTAGCTCACATGGCAGGGTACATCTGGTGAAGTTCCTTCTTCTATGCAGCTGTTAAAAGTCCCTGTGCCTCTTAAGAGCAGAGCTTCAAAGCAACACAGTACAAGCAACGGTGATACCTGCAACATAATAAAATAACAGCTGGAAACATTAATAATTAATTATTACCAGATTATGCTTACTAATAACAAAATGATGTAACAGCTGAAACACTGCACTTTTTAGTGCAATTGCTAACATTAATTTGTATTTCCTAAAAAAGTATTGCTTTGGGGGAAGATATTTGGGAGGATTTTTAAAGATGTTTTTGCATTTTAAGTGTATTTGTGGGGAAAAAACAAGTTCTTTCAGGTAATATGAAAGGATACATTACTAGTATATAATTTCTAGTGTGTAACTCAATAACAACAAATGTGCAGCATTTTTAAAAGATCGCTTTTTATGGTATATGTTTACGGATTTCCTCCAAAGTAAAAAAAATTAGCTGTTAACTTATTGATGTTTCTTTGTGTATAATTTGAGTGGAGGTGATATTTTTTCTCCTCCAAACCAAACAAGGATGAGTAAATCAATTAAATCAATGTTCTAACAATAATTACTGTCTTCACACACACACACACATTCTTTTTTCTATTTTTGATATTAATGTGCATTGATATATGTGGTGTTGGAATTCCCTGGATACATATGTGCAGGATGGAAGAGAAAAAGAAAAAATGTATTTCTTTTTCTAAAATAAATTTCACACTCGATGGTGTTTTGATGAGTGGGAAGGAGATATTATTACTATTACCGTACAAAATAGTTCAAATTTTAGTAATAAATAATGACAAAAAGTAATAATTATAAAGTTAAATTAGTGATGTTTAATTTCCTAAATGTTAAGAATAATAATGTATAAGGTAAATGTAATTAGGGTTATTGCTAATTATTGTCCCTCCCTCTCTTTATATATATATATATATATATATATATATATATATATAAATTTATTTATATTTCCAATAATTAAGTAAGGCTGTTATCTCATTATGAGAGGAAGTTCTCTTTTTATATTTATCTCATGCATTAGGTTATTTGTATTGTGATATATATTGTGTTTGTTGTATACTTTTGTTCTTCTTTTTTGTCTCTGTTTTGTTTAGAAACTATTGCATAGTTATTTTTCACTTTCTTTTTCTTTTTTGTTTGTTTATTCTATGTTTGATAAAATGCTAATAAAAATATTATTTAAAAATTGATTTTTTTTAAAAAAAAGATTAGCAAGCAAAAACCAAAGCTTTCCAAATTGTCTTCTACAAAATGTGGCCCCTCCATCTTTTAACTCTCAGGTGGGAAATGTGAGGTCCATGGATTGGATGCCGTCTTGGCTGGGGAGCTTCTTTTGTGACCTTTCTCCCCTAATTCCATTTAAAAAAAAAATCAAAATTTTCACCCACAAACAGTCCTTTTGGCCCATAAATGCTATCCCTGCCCTGAAACTAAGAGCAGGAAAAAAAATCCTTGAGAAAGTGACCAGAAGTGAGTTCCAAACACCCAGAATGTCACATCTGATCCATGCCCGTGCAACCTACAAAGGTTGCAGTGGAGGCAAAAATGGCCCTCCAGTCCTTAGAGTGTGCCCATTCCTGCTTAAAAATTTGGTAGAAAAGGGAATCTCAGTATGTGTAGTTTATCATGAAAGCTACATCTTCTGAAATTCTTTCTTCTTCTCAGTTCTTAAAAGGTGCAGAAGTTCTCTTCGCTTTTGCATCTGGCCACCCTATGTGGGAACCTCATTACAACGTCAAGCCTGAAATCAATATCCTGGCAACGGCTAGGATCATGATTCAAAGGGATGAGTAAACAATCTTTCTTAATGGATAACATACACATACAGGGAAATAGAGCGTCTAATTCCTGACAATTTGAGTTTGCTTCACAGGAGCAATGCTCAATGTTGCAACCCCTTGCCATTGCATCCGTGTGACAGCTGCAACTTGGAATAGTCTTTGCAATGTGGTTTGCCTTCCCGTCACACCAAAACATTCCTAGAATCTGGGATTAATTCATACATGAGTGTGCATAATTTGATTTTCACTGCTTTGTTAACTGATACTGACGACTGCTTAATGTCCCATGCTCTTCACTGGGAAACCCCTGTCATAGCTAGTTGTTTCCATTCTTGTCCCTGTCAAGAGAATAACTCTGAAGTGTTCCTTCAGAGAGAAAATGACTATGGTAGAGTATACAGATTGGTTTCTAGGCTTAACAGTTTTCCATTTGCCCATGTGTCCTTGTTGTCTCTTAGACCATGCGCCTAGGCCAGTGCTCTCTCAGGGCATGGAGTTATTTCTACCACCCTGACAAGGCACCCATTCTTGTGGAGGTGGTTCTGTGCTGAAGTCATCCTTTCCTCATAACAAGCTGGATATGTGGAGCATCCAATACAGTGGACAATATGTATTTCTCCACAAATACAGAGGTTGGCAACATATTTCGTCATTTCGTCTCTCCTCCCTGTTCAAGGATATGCCACATGTAGGAAAAGGGCAATAGCAGAGGTCAACAATTGGCTCCGCATGTGGTGCCGCTGGCAACGGTTTGGGTTTTTGGAACATGGCCTGAATTTTCATGAACGAGGGCTTCTGGTGAGTGATGGGCTGCTCCTCACGAAACTTGGCAGGAATGTTTTTGCAAACAGTCTTGCAAGGAGGATTAAGAGGTCTTTAAACTAAGTTCCACTGGGGAGGGAGACAATATTATTCAAGGCAAGGACTCAGCGAGCGCAGGGGGAAAAGGCCCAAATGATACTGGACAAGTAGTACAAGCGGCCAATGGCGGGAGGAGTAGAAACAACAGTACAGGACTTGCAGGAAGGGCCCGGGGACTTAAGTGTCTCTACACTAACGCACAGAGTATGGGAAACAAGCAGGATGAACTTGGACTCCTAGTACAACAAAATAAATACAATTTGATAGGCATCACTGAGACCTGGTGGGATGAGTCTCATGACTGGAATATAGGAATAAAGGGGTATAGCCTATTTTGTAAAAATAGACCAAACAAGAAAGGAGGATATATGTCAAGGATGTTTTCACCTGTGAAGAGATCTGTGACTCAAATCCAGAAAGCCAGGTCGAGAGCATTTGGGTAAGAATTAACGGAGTGAGAAACAATAGGGATATTCTGGTGGGGGTTTACTACAGACTTCCAACCCAGGCTGAGGACTTTGATGACACCTTCCTCGACCAAATGACTGCACATTCTTTTTTTAAAAATTTTTTATTTATTGATACATTACAATCATACAAAACAATACAAAACAATGCAGATCATTCACCACTACACAACTTAAATACAAAAAACAACAAAACAAAAAACAAAAAACATAAAAATAACCCACTACCCACCAACATCAACTTATGTACCCTTCACCCAACTCCCAACATATAACATAAAATAACCCCGATATGAGAGGTGATATCTTAAAAGTTTAAATCTTAATCTTAATCCACTGTTTTTCACATAGATATCTACATATTAATTACTTATAAAAAAACTGATTAAATAGTCAATTCTTACTAATAAGAATTAAATTGTTAATCAATAGAAAAAAGTATCATCAAACATATCACCATCTCTCTCTCCCCCATAAATACCCTCCCACTGAAACTCCATAAGCGCGTGCTTTCTTATCTGTAATTTCCTTCTAATTCTCACATATCCTTCAATATTCTATAATATAAAATTTATGATATTCTATCAATATATCAACATATAATCATCACACTTAATATTATTTGTAAAAGTAAAAGTATACATCAGTTAAATAAATAGATTATGACATAAATCGTAAATTTAGCTTAATCTAATGCACCTTTCTTTTCCCATCATTATATTCCCTATTAAGCTGTTAACTTAAAAAAATAAAAACACCTCCTGTACACTAATTTATACGGTTCTTCAGTTTTAAAAAAGAAATTTTATGGAGTCCTTACCCTAATATTTTTCCCATAGAGGAGACAATATCTTCCACTCATCGCTAATCTCCTTTCCCCCCTGTCTTCTAAGGATCCTATTACTATATCAGCTTCCACTATATCCAACAATTTTAGCAACCAATCTTCAATTCTTGGGAACCCGTTATGTTTCCAAACCTGCGCATAGCATAACCTCGCAGCCGTTATCATATATAAAAATATTTTCTTTTTTGAGTTACTCATATGAAAATTTTCTATCATATTAAGAAGATATATTTTTGGAGATGGGCAAAATTTAATTTTAAATACATCTTGTACTTTGTTATGAATTTCCATCCAAAAGTTTTTCACTACTTCACAATGCCACCACATATGATATAATGTACCCTTCTTTCCACATTTCCAACAAAGATCACTCACATTTTTTTGCATCTTGGAAATTTGAACCGGAGTAATATACCACCTGTGAAGCATTTTAACATAGTTTTCCTTCAAGTTTGTTGGTTTCAACAACCTCCAAGTATTTGTCCATGATCTTTCCCACTCTTCCAAAGTGATTACTTGGTTCAGATCTTGTGCCCATTTTATCATTGTATCTTTAATGACTTCCATCTCATTTAATAATCTCAAAAGAATGCTATATATTAAACTTACCTTATGCTTTAAATCAGGTTTTAAAATATTATCAAAATCTCTTTCTCTAATTTCAAAGCCTTCAGCTACCCTATCCTTTTTATATTTTTCCTTTAATTGCAAAAATAGTAACCAATGTGTCTGCCAACCCTGAGAATATAGTTCTTCTTTTGATTTAAAGGTAATATTTTCACCATTCACATTTAATAACTCTTTGTATATGATCCAAGTATTTAATTTAGGGATCTCTTTTTTATAAAAGGCCTTGTGAGACGAGACCCAAAGTGGGATTTTTAAATATAAATTTCTTTTATATTTTAACCACACTGTAATTAGGGATCTTCTTAAAAGATGGGCCTTAAATTCTTTATCTATGGAGGCCTTGCCATACCATAGGTAGGCATGCCATCCAAAATATAATTCCCCGCCCTCTAGAGTTAATAATCTGCTGTTTCTTAAAGTAATCCATTTAGATATCCACTCTAAACAATTTGAATAATAATATAATTTTAAATTTGGCAATCCTAATCCACCTCTCTCTTTACTATCTTCTAAGATCCTATATTTTATCCTGGGCCGCTTTCCCTTCCATATAAATTGTCGGAGTTGTCGATTCCATTCCTCAAAAGGTTGTTCATTTAAAATTATTGGGAGATTTTGAAACAAAAAATTAAATTTTGGTAAAAAAGACATTTTAACCACAGCTATCCTACCCATTAAGGATAATTCCAAATTTTGCCACCTCTCAAGCTCCTTCTTAAGTTCATTCCAGATCCTTTTATAATTATTATCAAATAGGTCTACATTATTTTTTGTAATAATTATTCCAAGGTATCTTACCTGCTTAGCTAACGTAAATCCTGTTACTTTTATTAATTCCTGTTCTTCTTGTAATGGGATATTTCTTGTCATTATTTTCGTTTTTTGCATATTTATTTTATAACCTGATAATACACCAAATTCCGTCAATCTATTCCTTAGTATATCTACGCTAACAATAGGATCTTCTAATATAATTACTAAATCATCTGCGTACGCACTGACTTTATACTCTTGATTCTTAATTTTAACACCATAAAGTTGCTTATCTTGCCTCAGCTTATTAATCAATCCTTCTAAAACTAATATAAATAGAAGCGGTGCCAAAGGACATCCCTGCCTCACCCCCCTATTTATATTTATATTCTGGGTAGTTTCTCCATTTACTATTATTGTAGCTTTTTGATTATTATAAATAGCCATTACCCACTCCGTATATTGCCAACCCAAATTTATAACCTTTAAAGTTTGCTCTAGGAAAGCCCAATTAACCCTGTCAAAGGCTTTTTCAGCATCAAGGAAGCATAAAGCCACTTTCTTTTCATTATGCTTATGAAAATGCTCAATTATATTCAAAACTGTCCAAATGTTATTTTTTAACATCCTTCCTGGTAAAAAACCATTTTGATCTGGGTGGATTATTATTTGAAGAACTTTTTTTAACCTTTCAGTTAAAACAGTCGCAAATATTTTATAATCAACGTTTAGGAGGGAAATAGGTCTATAATTACCTAAATCTTTAGAGTCTTTTCCTTCTTTGTGGATCAATGTTATATTTGCTTCCCCCCATGATGGGGGTCGTGTAGTTTTACTCATTCTATTCACAATTTCATGCAATGGACTTATTAATTGATCCTGAAATGTTCTATAATACAAAGCAGTAAGACCATCCGGTCCTGGTGCCTTACCTAATTTTTGCTTCTGGATTGCTTGCATGATTTCCTCTTTTGTTATATAATTATTTAATTGTTGCCTTTGCTCGTCTGTAATCTTTAATTTACCCCCTTCTCTTAAATATTTCTCTATCTTATTTCTCTTATTTTGGTCCGTTCCAGGGTCAGCATATAAGCTTCTATAAAACCTCTCAAATGCTTTCCTAATATCTTCTTGTTTAACCAATATTCTCTTATTCTCATTTATCTGGTATATCAATCGTTTCTCCCTTTCTTTTCGAATTTTATAGGCTAGCCACTTGTTCACTTTATTTGCAAAAAAAAGATTTTTTTTGCCTTGTAAATTTCAAATTCCTTTCTATTTCATAGGTGTCCTGTATTGATATTTGTTTCTGTAGCACCCTAATCTGATCTGCAATTTTAGTATTACCAGGGGAACGTCTTAAGATAATTTCTAATTTATGTATTTCCTCCGTCAGTACCTGCACCTTTTTCCTTTCCTCTTTCTTAAGCTTTATATCTTCTTGTATTAAGAATCCTCTAATTACCGCTTTTCCAGCCTCCCATACGATTTCATTAGACACTCCCTTATTCAGGTTTTCCTCAAAATACTTCTCAATTACTTCCTTTCCTTTTCTGATTACTTTCTCATCTTTCAATAAATTCTCTTTAATTCTCCATCTATAATCTAACTTCCGATCCTCCAACGTTATTATCAAAGGGGCATGGTCTGATCTAATTCTTGGACCTGTTTCCATTTTCTTTATTTGCTTAATAATCATTTTTGTAGTCCAAATCATGTCTATTCTAAACCAAGTCTAATATATTTCTGAAAAATAGGTGTATTCAATTTGATCCCTGTGAAGACTTCTCCATACATCCACTAACATCAGCTCCTCTGTCATGTCAAAAAAAGTTTTTGGGAGCTTCCCCTCATTCTTCTTTTTCCTATTTAGTGTGGATCTATCTAATTTAGGGCTGGTAACTCCATTCCAGTCCCCCATAATCATAACATTTTGAGACCCAACTTCCCTTATATTCCTTAATAATTTCACATATAGCTCACTTTTATTTTCCAATGGGGCATAAATCCCCACCACCAATAATTTCATACCTACCATCTTAATCTCTACTCCTACATATCTCCCATTTGCATCATGCATAATTTCCTTTGCCTCATATTTTAAACTCACATATAACACCACATTCAAGGAGGAGAGATACAGCAATAATAGGAGATTTCAATTGCCAGGATATATGCTGGCAGTTAAACTCTGCCAAGACAGCAAGGTCCAGCAAGTTTCTTGCTTGCCTTGCAGACAACTTCATGGTCCAGAAGGTAGAAGAGGCCACAAGGGGATCAAATATTCTAGATCTGATCCTGACCAACAGGGATGACCTTGTTAATGAGGTAGAAGTGGTTGGATCTTTAGGGGGGGTGACCATGCCCTAGTGGAATTGGCATTCAGTGGGAAGGAGAAGATAAGTGTAGCCAGACACCCATCTTAGATTTTAAAAAAGTGGACTTCTGTAAACTTAGGGAGCTGCTGGCTGGAATTCCGTGGTCAAGAATAGTGAAAGAGAAAGGAGCTCAAGAGGCATGGGAGTTCCTTAAAAAGGAGATACTGAAGGCACAGTCTAAAACTGTGCCAATAAGGAGGAAAAATGGAAGGCATCTGAAGAAACCGGAATGGTTGACTAAAGAACTCTCAGCTGAGCTAAGTGTTAAGAGAAACATGTATAGGAAATGGAAGAAGAGGGAAACCACCAAAGAAGAATTTAAGCAAGTAGCCAGGAGATGTAGGGAGGAGGTCAGAAAGGCTAAAGCACAGAACGAACTTAGGCTGGCCAGAGACATTAAAAACAATAAAAAGGGCTTTTTAAAATATGTCCGCAGCAAAAGGAAAAAGAAGACGATAGGATTGCTGCGCAGAGAAGATGGTGAATTACTCACAGGGGGAAGAGAAAAGGCAGAACTACTTACCTTCTTTGCCTCAGTTTTATCCCAGAAGGATACAAGCACTCAACCTGGTGGTTGGGGAGCAGGTGAGGAAGCAGGGGAAATGAGGCACATAATAGGTAGAAAGATGGTACAGGAATACCTGGCCACACTGGATGAATTCAAATCTCCAGGGCCAGATGAATTGCATCCTAGGATATTAAAAGAGCTGGCAGAGGTCATTTCGGAACCACTTGCTATAATCTTTGAGAAATCTTGGAGGACAGGAGAAGTTCCAGCAGACTGGAAGAGAGCAAATGTTGTCCCCATCTTCAAGAAGGGAAAAAAAGAGGACCCAAATAATTATCGCCCAGTCAGCCTGATGTCAGTACCCAGAAAGATCCTGGAGCAGATTATTAAGCAGTCAGTTTCTAATCACTTAGAACAGTGGTTCTCAACCTGTGGGTCCCCAGATGTTCGTGGACTTCAGCTCCCAGAAGCCCCAGTCACTATGGTCAATGCTCAGGGCTTCTGGGAGCTGAAGCCCATGAACATCTGGGGACCCACAGGTTGAGAACCACTGACTTAGAAAGCAAGGTGGTAATCATGAGAAGTCAACATGGATTTCTCAAAAATAAGTCATGCCAGACTAATCTTATCTCTTTTTATGATAGAGTTACTAGCTTGATAGATGAAGGGAATGCTGTGGATGTAGCCTATCTTGATTTCAGTAAGGCCTTTGACAAAGTTCCCCATGATGTTCTTGCAATGAAGCTGGTAAAATGTGGGCTGGACAGGGCTACTGTTAGTTGGATTTGTAATTGGTTGACCAACCGAACCCAAAGGGTGATCACGAATGGCTGCTTTTCATCCTGGAGAGAAGTGACTAGCAGGGTGCCACAGGGTTCTGTCCTGGATCCAGTGCTGTTCAATATTTTTATCAACGACTTGGATGAAGGAATAGAGGGCATGCTCATCAAATTTGTAGATGACACCAAATTGGGAGGGGTTGCTAATATGCCAGAGGACAGGATCAAAATTCAAAATGACCTGGATAGATTGGAGAGCTGGGCCAAGGCTAACAAAATGAAATTCAACATAGCTAAGTGTAAGGTCCTTTACTTAGGTAGAAAAAATGGAATACAGAAATATAGGATGGGGGACATGTGGCTGGATAGCAGTACATGTGAAAGGGATCTAGGAGTCTTCATAGACCACAAGCTGAACATGAGTCAGCAGTGTGATGCGGCAGCCAAGAAAGCCAATGCAATTCTCGGCTGCATCAATAGGAGTATGCTGTCTAGATCGAGGGAGGTACTGGTACTACTCTACTCTGCTTTGGTTGGACCTCATCTTGAATACTGTGTCCAGTTCTGGGCACCCCAATCCAAGAAGGACATGGTCAAGCTGGAGCAAGTCCAGAGGAGGGCGACCAAAATGGTGAGGGGCCTGGAAGCCATGCCGTATGAGGATAGACTTAGAGAGCTGGGTATGTTTAGTCTGCAGAAGAGAAGGTTGAGAGGGGACATGATAGCCATGTTTAAATATTTGAAGGGATGCCATGTAGAGGAAGGAGAGGCCTTGTTTTCTGCTGCTCCAGAGACCAGGACAAGGAGCAATGGATTCAAGCTGCAGGAAAGGAGATTCCACCTGAACCTCAGGAAGAACTTCCTGATGGTCAGGGCTGTCCGGCAGTGGAATATGCTGCCTCGGAGTGTAGTGGAGTCTCCTTCCTTGGAGGTTTTTAAGCAGAGGCTGGCTGGCCATCTGTCGGGAGTGCTTTGAGGGTGTTCCTGCATGGTAGGGGGTTGGACTGGATGGCCCGTGTGGTCTCTTCCAACTCTACATTTCTATGATTCTATGATTCTGTGATATAACCCACAGGCCACACATGGCACTCTCATCTATTTTTGACCATTCTTCTGCCTACAATGATCTCTGCAATCCCCACAAATTACAGATCAGGGCCATCACAGCAAAGCAGATTTGAGACAAAATCACTGATGTAAAAAGTAGACTTTTGGTGTTTTATGGATGCGCCAGGTACTGACAACTGAGAAAACCCACCTCCCTAACATTTCATAGCCAGGTTCCAGAAGCTACAATTAGTGCCCTAGAAATCATTAAATCACAAAGCAGACGTATATGCTTCCCACCTTGGGGTGAACTCCAAGATACGGTCAGAAGCAAAAGACTTAACAACCCCATACATACCCTACCTTTTGGCTGCATGTGTACTTCCCTGCCACACTATCAGGATATTACTTCTGGCTGCCATTTTGTTTAATTTTCAGGCAATTTTGACTGTTTTTCCCCCCAATTTGGGTGATCCTTGTGCTGGGGGTTGGATGGGCTAGTGAAACTGGCACATTTGTTCATGTTATCAGGTGGTCTGAAATTGTTTGGGGGCAACAATTCACCTAAGATTCAGACCTGGTTTTTCTTTTTTTAAAAAAAGGGAGCTTGGGGAGTCTCCAGAGCAATTCAAGGGCCACACTTTCCCAACACTGGTCTAAACAAAGGAATTCCTGCTATGTCAGAACAAACTCTTCTCCTGTTTCTAGAAAAACAAAAAGATAGGCCCTTACATCCACTTAGTCTCTCACAGCTAGGGTAAAAGATTCTCAGAGGGGAGCTTATGCTCTTATCTACTGCCAGTATGAATACTGAGTCGTGACTGTCCTAAATGCAAAACAACCCTTTTGGGCCATTTCTGTTCAGCCCCTCCCTAAACTGCAAACCCCAGGATTCCATAGGATGTTGAAAGTGGAATCATAGTGCTATAACAGTCTAGTGCGGAAATGACCTTGGTTCCAATGTGAAGCTGTATAATGGCATGCTGTGAACCAAGCCAGTACTCGAAACTAGCTCTTTTGGAGCCAAGAGTCACCATGCTCACCATACTGTGCAATCCTGCAAGTTTGCCATAACAAAGGTGAAGAAAATACCACAATGTATTAAAAACAGGCATGTACCTCCTGTATGTGTTGCTTACTAATGCAGTTGTGCTCCCCAGAGTGCCTTCAAACCATGATTACACCTAAATAAGATACATGAACAAACTTTCCCTGATTTGGCAGAGACAGTCCTGATTAATCTTCTGTCATCCTACTTTTTGAGCTGCTTTTAAATTGCTCCCCTCATCTTCCCACTTTCCCCCTTTGTCCTTGGCTTACTTCAGTTACGGCAGACTGATTTCAAGTGCAAATGTGGGCTGCACTCAGTTAACTCAAAAGGGGGAATAGGAGGAGCAGTGGAATCTTGTGCTTCCCAAGAGACTCAGGCAAGAGCAAACTTCTGCAGCCTGTCCAATTATTTCTGTCAATTTGGCCATACTCTGGTATTCCTTGGCCACACATGTCATGGTTTTCATTAGTGAAATTATGGAAGATACGCATGATGAAAATACACCTCATCAAAAGAAAAAGAAAATACTTTTCACCACATTAACCTCTGGACATCACGCTCCACAGCACTAATTAATCCAAGGAGTAAAGCCAGACTTTCAATGTCTGTGTTTCTGGCAAATAACCATTTGTGCTCATGGTGAACACCTATATTTGTTTCCATAGCTGATGAGGGCTCTGTGGCCTTGGAACCTGCAGCTCTCAGCACTCAAACTAGGATCCAGGTTCAAAGCGTGAGCTTCTTTGTTCAAAATCGAGAATCTTTGATACCAATACAGAATCAAGCAGAGTTCTCATTTATGTCCTTCAGCAAATGGGTCAACTAATCTCTTTTATACATTTTAATTTTAGCTTTAGCTACCAAAGCTATTGCTATATATTTAAAAATAAATCTAATAAAGAAGAGATTGTGGAGCAGCTGGATCTGCTGTAAGGTGACTGGTGTTAATGGTGTTTTTACTGAGGCCTCTGAACTGAACTGAGGTCTTTTCATCCTCATCCATCACAAAAACAAGATGAGATGCATCATGTAACAATGAATGTGTTAAAAAAATGGAATTGCCAAAGGCTCCGTGTTGGCTCCCTGGAGAGAGAAAAAGGGGTGTCAGCATTTTCCCCTTTAACTATTTCTATGAAATGTCAACACTGGTAAAACCTTTAGCTTGATTTCCTAGTAGAAGAGAGATTCTATAATGATGTCATCAGCATGATCTATCTATTGACAACAACAACTTTCTACAATTTATGTAGTGCAAACAGTACAGTCTCTGTGTAAGACAAGGGCCTCAGAAGGACTCCTCTGGGCCTCTCTCAGATTCCTTCAAAACAATTCAATAAAAATCACCCCTCTGGAAGCCCCCAGGGGTGCAATTCTGGATTAAACCACCTCCCATACCTTATTTTGGGCACAACAACAGCAACACTACATACAGAAAAATTCAAGCTACTTGGGTTCTCTACCAGGAGAACAGCAGAATGTTAAATAAATAAATATTCCCCATATGGGACAGGTGAACCCCTTGGGGTCTGGGGTAAGTGAAAAATAGGATAAATGAAGCTCTGTGGTTGCCCAACCCTAACGTAAGAGAACAAATAGGTTAAATTTAGATATTTTATTTCATTAGTTATATTTAGACAAAACCAGCAATTGGCCTGGAGGAATAAACAAGTCTTTCACCTGGCAATGAAATGATAAAAAAGGTGTCAGGTAAGCAGGTCTACAAAAGGAATTTCACAACCTGCATTCCAGCAAGATGCAGATAGGTATGTATAGGGGAAAGTAATCTTTCAGGTAGTTGGTTTCAAGCCATTAATGATTAAAACTATGTACTCTCTCTCTCTCTCTCTCTATATATATATATATCTATATATGACTTTGTGGATGATGGTAGGAAATCTAATCTTTCTTCTCCAACCTTTCTGGAAATATATTTGAATGGCTAGGTTGCTGTAGATTATTACTGGCATTTCTCTGGAAATATATTTGAATGGCTAGGTTGCTGTAGAGTATCACTGGCATTTCTCTGACCATTTAAGGATGACTCAACCATCAGAGACTCAAACTTTTTCACCTAGAAAAGCAGGTAACAGAGGCTTGCTTTCAGTTCATGCAGAGTCCTTTTATACTACACAGTTATAGCACTATGATTCCACTTAACTGCCATGACAACATCCTGTAGAATCCCAGGATTTGAACTTTAGGGAAGCTTATTTAGTGCAGTGGTTTGAGCATTGAACTACAACCCAGGAAACCAGGGTTCAATTCCCCACTCAGCCATGGAAACCTATTAGATGACTTGGGCGCAGCCCCCAGAAAACCCTGTGATAAGTTTGCCTTAGGTTTGCCATAAGTTCGAAACATCTTGAAGGCACACAACAACAACTATTTAGAATTATCAGCCACAGAGCTGTCCTGCTCCACCAGTCTACAAATCCAGGATCCCATAGGATGGAATCATGTTAGTTAAAGTGGAATAATATAGTGCTATAATTCTGTCATGTGAAAGGATTCCAGGTTAGCATCATGAATTCACATGCAAGCAAACTATAAAAGAGTGGATACAATACAAGGCTCAGGTTTATTGTGCTTTCTGATATTTGTTCTACTGTGAGTTCTAAATTATAAGTTCTAAATTGGGGTCCTGTGCAAGGGATGTGAATTAAATAAATAAAAAATAAATGTCTATTTGCAATTTAACAATCATGGCTGCTGAAATGGAATCATAGTACTATAACTGTGTAGTGTGAAAGAGTCCTAGACAATCAAGAGCCAACACCAACCAAGAAGCTATTCCAGGAAAGCCCAGGTGTGGCCTTCTTCTGATTGTTCCTTTCGTGAGTCATGTTAGCATTCTGATAAGTTCAATTACAGTTTATCTTCTTTCTTTCTTTCTTTCTTTCTTTCTTTCTTTCTTTCTTTCTTTCTTTCTTTCTTTCTTTCTTTTAAAGCAACTGTTTCTGAATTTCCCTCTGCATCTGCTCTTGACAAGTGCATTCAGTTTGAAATTGGGGTTAAAACAATTCTTTTGCAATTCTCTGAGTTTCAGCATTATGTTGGCCACACCAACTTATTTTTAAAAGAATGAAAGACCTCTAAAAAGGGGGATCTTTCTTGATAAGTGTAGAGGCTTCCCCCCTCCATATGTGGGACATAACAGTTATTAGAGATGTGAGAGGTAGCAGTACTACCTCTGAGGAACAAACAAAGGGCCTCTCCTACCTATAGGGTTTAAGTGCAGATATGCCTTCTGAATCTCCCAGTTTGAACCTCAAGGGTATTATATTCAAACAAACATTGTCTTGGACTGGGTAGATTGAGAGGCTATATCAGTGGTTCTCAACCTGTGGGTCCCCAGATGTTCATGGACTTCAGCTCCCAGAAGCCCTGAGCATTGGCCATAGTGGCTGGGGCTTCTGGGAGCTGAAGTCCACGAACATCTGGGGACCCACAGGTTGAGAACCACTGGGCTATATGGTTGGAGTTCCTTCTCAGATTTGGCAGATTGTATAAGTCACTATACACACAATACTTTCCTTACGTCTACTTTTGTGCATATTGAATATCAGGCCTGGACTTATCTCACATGTATCATTTTATTTTTTTACTTTTCCTTTAACGATCAAACAAAAGCAGCTGTAAAAGTGCCTCATGTATTTACTTACACCCAGCCAAAGTTCTGGGTTTCCTTTGATAACGTGGGCATGGAGCCATTTTCAAGAAAGCAGGTTGCCAGGCAAGCTGCATGGTCTCTTGTGTAAAATGTGGGTGCAACCTTCATATCCTTCAGATAGCTTTTATGATAAAATGCTTTTATCATACACAAGATGCTGTACTGTATTGTTGGCAAGTACTTTTTTCTCATTACTCTAGGCTCAAGCAGAAGCTCCAAACAGAACACAGAATCAGAGTGTGCAATCATTGTTGAAAAGCTATCACATTAACATCACCTTAGGGGTACTGGTGAGTTGAGAGACAATAAGCAAATTACTTTGTTCTGGTGGTGAAAGTGCAGCTAGATGTTTCCTAGGCTGTCTGCACTTTCTCCAGCCACAAAATGGCTGTTCAAGGTGATTCGCCCAATGGGAAGGTGCCTTCTGCACTGGAGTAGGTAGAAAGAGTGGTCTAGTAGAAATGCATAGGCCAAATGTTGTTCTCTGCTCGCATGATGTAGAATCTCATCCTTTGATTTACCTAAAACATTATTTTGCATTCAAGCTGTATTGAATATTTCCACCTACTTTTCCTGGCATTTCATAGCTACGGGAATAGGATGATATGAAGATGGCAATGAAAGAAACCAGGGAGAGGGAAGGATTTTGATAAAAATTCTCATGACAGTGCAGTTCTATATTCCTATCCTACATAGAGTATAAGGTGGCCACATGATATTTTATGTCCCCCTCTTTGTCTTTTTTTTTAAACTGCCAAAGCATTCCCATGTGTGCTCTATGATCACATAGACAGTCCAAATGGGCCTGCAAGATATAGCTATGCAAGAGAGCAATAGCTGCTTTTTTCTTTTGGTTGTGGAAGTACAGCTAGGTGTTGCCTCCCTGGTACCTTCTCTGGCCATTAAGCAGCTCTGCGGAGTGATCCATCAGTGGGAAGCTGCCTCTGCAGAGGAGTTGGCAGCAGCATTCACCCAGTTTCACAGTTTACCAGGCATTACCAGCTGGAATTTTGAACCATCAGTTATTTGGATTCCATCGAAACTCTAGGAATCAGTGAAGTATCATTGGATGATGTGGCACGTTCCAAGCTATTCTGCTATAGTGATCCTACCTTTGCAGATCTCATTCAGACATTTTGTCAATTCATTTGGAATCATTTCTAGAGCACCAGGGAAATAGAATATTTTTTTTAAAAAAATGTGCATTGTTTATTTCAGATGCCAACAACATCTGTAAATTTTAAGTAAATTGTAAGTAAATTTTAGCCTTCTTATTTTCCTCTATACTAAGTGGAAGGGTGCATCTAAGATATTGTGATAATGAACCCTTGGCCTGGCCCTGATGAGGTGCTATGTAGATCATAAAAGCTTATGCTCTCATAAATGTGTTATTGACTTATTGTTGATTTTTTTTTTAGAGGATTAGTTCATAGCATTTGACCATCGAGGAAGAAGAGGCAGAGGTGGAGGCAGAGGCAAGGGAGGAAGAAGTGGTAGCAGGATTGGACCACATAATTGTAGTAAGACCAACAACAACAACAACAAAACACCAATGTAATTGCCCTTCAGTTATGAAATAACACAATCAACAGTTCCCTTAACATAACCGGCCAACCAACAAGCAGCTGTTTTTCCAAATCCTTGTTTCATTTCGGTGTTGTTTCAGAAGAAGACTTTAAAATGGATAGTTTAAAAAACAAACTGATCTTGGAACTAGATCAGAACCACATTTAGATTTTCACAGAACATTATGCTACAAGTTGACAGTTTGTTTGAGTTCCCTTTTATCACTGGTAGGAATGGAGGGTCATTCTAATCACCAATGTATGTATGGTATTTGTCACAAGCCTTGGAGATGTGTTTGAAAAGGCCTTCCCCTTGATTAGCTGTGAAGCAAAAGATGAACTGTTTTAATGCAAACATTTTATTCCAGAGATCCCCTCGCGGCAATCCTTAGTTAGTTTCATAGACAACCAGTGTCCCCTTTGCCAATACAGCCAAAAACCTTTTCTTCTGAGGGGAAATATGTGTCCTCATCAGAGTCTGCCCAAAATATTTTACTGCCTGAAGCAAAGCAGGTAGTAGCATCCTCCATTCTCTAAAGTCTTGGCATAGAATGCCCCAAACCAGCCAATTTGTTTTAGCACATAAAGTGAAAATCCCACAGGAGCCTCTCCCCATTCTGGGCAGAAAAATATATTAATAACAGAGTAAATTAACTAGGAACTTGGCCTTCCGTGATTTCCAAAATCTTCTGCTTGAGGTGCCCACTTCACTCTGCCTAATCATAGGGCCAGACTTGGAAGATGTGGCTTACATGGGGCATGGATTATTTCCATGTGGTTGTGGGCACATTTAAGCCAGCTAATGACTTACAATGAATGGACCTCATATGACCACATGATGTATGTTAGTTTAATACCAGGATTCCCCCCTCCACCCTGGCTGGGGGTCTTGTGTCTTTAACAGCTGCATGTCTAGAAGGAATTAGATGAGTGAAGTTTTTCTCATCATTGAATTCTCAGGAAGTTAAATTGTCACCTGCCAATTTTCTGTTGGTCATGCAGCTGTTAGACACAGGCACCCAGCCAGAACAAAGCACTGGCAACCCTATCTCCCAAGGAGACAACTGTAGGCCGAGAATTTTACAAAAGACGTATGTAGGAGCCATTCAGTGATAACCCATTTCCTTCGGAGAGATTCAGGACAGCCTATAGATTGTTCTAATCGATTTAAGCCAGCAATAGACATGAAAGAAATACTGAATTGTTCAGCATGATTGCTCTGCACATTCTTATGTATTAGCTTTAATTTTCCTGTCCTGATCTATCTCTCAGAGTTCACAGCAACATAGGCCCTTTCCGCACCGGGCTATTAAAATGGTGCAGAGCGACCTCCGACGGAGGTCTTCTGCACCGTAGAGTGGACTGGGGCGGACTACTTTTTGCAGTTCCACACCTCAGTCCGCTCCAGAGCGACCGGAACTGATTGCGTGGCATGATTTTTAAAAACCTCTTTTCCGTGTCACTCCGTCACCGCGCTCCAGTGCAGATTTGCAGGAGTGCACTAGTGCGTGCCTGCAGATCTGCCGGGGGCGGGCTTTAGGCTGGCGAGCTTCTCCGGTTGGTGGAGAACCTCCACCAACTGGAAGCCACCATTTTGGACTTCGGAGCAGTGCGGAGTGACAAGCTCGCACTGCTCCTCGTCCCGACGGACTCACCCGGACGCTGAAGAAGTCTGGTGAGTCCCGTTTTTGCGCGGTTCCTTTCCCACATGCGGAAAGAGCCATAGTCTGCAGGGCTGGGTCTACTAGTGCATTTATAAGAAATCCAGTGTGGTATAATGACTCAAGTATTACACCTGGACTGGAAAACCCCAAGTTCAAATCCTTAGCCACAAAGCTGCCTGGATGGCCTCATGCAACCCATTAATTCTGAGCTTAACCTACCTTCCAGGTAGGATAAAATGTGACTTTTTTTCAAGAACATCATAGTCAGTGCTCCAGAGTAAGGGTAAAATTCAGATGTGGATGAAATGGTGGTAGGTTTTGAAAGTGATGCATGGGTAGCAGTGTAGCTCCAGCTGCTGTTCATGTGGCAACAAGCACAGCAAGATTATTCGCTCCAGTAACTAGGAATGGATATTTGGAACCAAAGTAAATACTCGATTTGTGGTTTTGTAACAGGCTTAATGCCTTTTATTCATAAGGCACCTTTCATCCAGAAAACTCTAATAGCATTTTTATGGGCTGTATATAATGCTTACAGGGAAGATGTTGGAATCAGCAAAAAGTGTGTTTTATGGTACTGGCGTGGTGGGTGGGTGTGCTGACTCATTGACTGAGGTCAGAGATAAACCAATTACTAGGATCAAGGATTTTGTACCAGTTGGTCAGAATCATTGGACAGAGACGGAAGTCAGATGTGAAGAGAAGGCATGAAGAAAGAAACTAGCTGGCAGGATGAATGAATGAGGAAGCCCAATATCAGTACTAAGGATATGTTTGTTTTAATTATTTGTTCTCATAGGGGAACATCTTTGAAAACTGTGCTGTACTTCAAGTATATCATGCTCAGTTTCCCAGAGTCTCTTCCTCTCTGATTCACCTTTTTCAAGATGGGGGGCGCATTTAAGGATCACTGCTAGCTACGTTCAGATAGCAAGCACAAGTTGAAAGGCTACTGAAGGTTGCCTCCATTATAGTGTGTGGGCTATCATAACAAAGCTGGCAATGATCCTTGCTTGCCCCCACTGCTTCACTCCTGACTAACATGACCATATTGAGGAGCAGGAAAAAGCAGAATGGGACTAGTTCTCTGAGTCTGCTCGAAGACTCAGGTGGATGAAAAGGGGACTTCAGGATGATTCTCCCCATCAGTGTTTCTCAGCTTTCAGGAATCCCCATTTTTCACATTTCCTTCATATAGCTTTTCCATCTCTAGTTGGGAATGATACAGTAGGAGTGGGCAACTTCAGTTTTTTCCCTCACATACCTGTGGCAGAACATGCTGATGTGGCCAAAAGTGGTGTTATATCACTTCCAGTTTCATTTTAAGCCAATTTTGGCTGTTTTTTTAAAATTAAGATGCTTTTATATATCTTGGAGATTGTGGGGACAAAATGCTGTATTTTGGAAGAAATATGATAAATTTCGAGTCGGCTTTTGTGGTGAAAAGTTGTCCACAAAATATTCTAAAATGTAGAGATGAAGGCTTTCGCGGCCAGAATCCATTGGTTCTTGTGGGTTTCTTGGGCTTTGAGACCGTGTCCTGGTTGTATTTTCTCCTGACGTTTCACCTGCATCTGTGGCTGGCATCTTCAGAGGAGTGAAGAAGATGCCTCCTCTGAAGATGCCAGCCACAGATGCAGGCGAAATGTCAGGAGAAAATACAACCAGAACACAGTCTGAAAGCCCAGAAAACCCACAAGAACCAATATTCTAAAATGTTTTGGCTCCCTTTGGGGTCCAGAGAGCCACACAACTTGCAGATCACACTTTCCTCACCCTAGACTACAGAAAGAAACCAATGCTCAGGAGGATCTTGAGCTTCAAGGAATATTCAACTAGAACCTAAAATTCTCTGCTCAGGAGGTTCCTTTTGAACAGTCAGCTTAGGTTGGCAAAATAAGTCCTCAGTACTTCAGTACCTCAGTACTTCACTGTATTGTTCAGGACTGGGGAATCTTTGGTCCTGTAGATATTATCAACTACAGCTTCCTAATCCCACAATCCTTATTATTGGCCATGCTGGCTGAGACTTCTGGGAATAAAAGGCCAAAACATCTGAAGGACCACCACCCCTGGTCTAGCTGAACACTGCAGCCCATAGTTTGATAACAGTGACATATAGCTACACACAACACAACTGGAAAATTCTCATTTATGTTCATCTCCAGTTGTCCCTGAAATATGCTTTTTTGGTACACTTTCCTGTATTACATGTGTTTTCTGTGTGGAACTTTTTATAAATATACACTTATTTGGTGACCCCTCTCACTTTACCCATAGACATGATCCAAAAATTGGCACTCCTGGTAAGCTGGGAAATGTACTTTCCACCTCTGTTCTAAATTGTATAGTTTTCTAGTATCAGAGTGTTCTCCCAGGCTAAGGTCAAAATAGTCCAGTTTCCCACGTGCTTTTTTAGAAATCTCATTAGAAAACTCACATGGAGGTAGGGACAATCTTCCTCTTCTCTCAAACTCTTAATGAACCATAAGTGTTCTCATTATTTTTAAAAAATGGAGAAAATGAATAGGGCAAAAGAACATACTTGTCTGTAGATTTATAAGTTGTAAACAAATCAGGTATGTCCTTATCTTGACATATGCAGGATATATAAACATTTGGTTAAGAAAGGTGCTTGTGTAACAATGGAAATAATTTTGCTTAATAAATGTGTGGATTTTATTTTTTAAAAAATAGCTCAATTGTACGTTCCTACTGTACAGAACTGGCAGAAATGCAAACACCCATGCTTGAAGGCACGAAAACTTCAAGGAGGGAAAAATAGTCAAGGAGTGTTTCCTCCCCTTGCAAATCAAATACAAGAGAGGCTTGCTGAGGTACATAATCCTTAAAGCTGCTAAACTGAACTCTTAAAATGAGACCAGCCTCTAACAGTTCTACCACCATAAAAAGTAGATGCACATACAGCACTTCACCCATCCTTTCACAAATTTGCCCACAGCATTAAAAGGTTCACGTGCCTGATTATGCCGGCAAATTCCATCAACATGATACCTGCCATCATCTTCAAACTGAGCCCTGCTCAGCATGAAGTGAACCTTTTAGGCGCTGCATGGGACAAAACAATACTCACTACATGGTCTTAAAAAGTTTACGAAAAAATACCTCTGAGATTTCTGACTGTTTGCATTCTTTTGGAATGGCATTGCAAGAACAAAAGAAAGAACATAAAAGAGCAAGAGAAGAAAACAATCTGACCAAAATCCCTTTTGAGAGACAGTGTGCCATAGCATTTGATGCTGGGGCATTTAGTCTCCCTAGAGTTGTCAAAATCTCTGGCTGATCTTGGACTTGACATTCTGCTTCAGCCTGATCTACCTCACAGCGTTGTTTGAGGATAAAGTGGAAAAGAGGAGAGCCACATGCCTCTTTTTGAGCTCACTGGAGGAAAGATATAATAAATAATGGTGGCCCACCGTCTATTTCCCATGATGATCCACCATTTGCTCTGCACAATACCTTTGAGAAGCCTACAAGTATTGCTGTTGTTGTTCCCTAGCAACAAATATTGAATGTTATATATTCTAAATACTTATTTTCATTCATAAAATAAACAAGCCATAGAAGAGCTAATGATGAAGGAGTCCTATCAAACCATGATAGCTTTGTTTTTGCAGCTATATGAATGTGATACCTTAATTGGGGAAAAAATTCCCTACACAATCCTACCTCATTTACTTAGATGATCAGGAAAGGCTTTGTTCCTGTACCATCTGCCTTAGTGAGGAAAACCAGAAAGCAGAACTTTTTGGCAATGTCAGTGACAGTCTTTGCAATGAACAGCAAATCCTCAAACAGGTTAATCTGTGCTCCTTTTAAATCTTTCCATTTTGAAAATACACAGACATTTTAGATCCTTGGGCTGCTACTATCTACACATAAGGGTGTTACATTGGTTTTATTTTGCAGGAGTTTTAATTGGCTTTTAGCTTTTCCATTGTTTTATTGTATTTCATGGCTTCAGCCTTTATTTTTTGAACCCCATAGAAAATTTCTTCTGTTGGGCATTACAGAACAGACATGCACTAAATGAGTAGGTAAATTCTTTTGGTTAGCAAAACAAATCTATCTGTTGGGCCAAGCTTTGGGCCCTTTCCACACGGGGGACGGGGAAACGGGGCAGCGCACGCAGGGACGGATCTTACCTGAAAACGGGTTGTTCCGTCCCTGCGGGGAGCGCGCGTTCGCCGCTCCACACGCTGGCGAATTTCGGCGGTGTTCGGCGGCGCCCAAAATGGCGGCCGGCGACTTCTGGTGGTGCTCCGCCAATCAGGGCAGTGTGCCAGCTGGAAGCCCGCCCCCGGGCAGCTCTGCAGGGACACGCTAGCGCATCCCTGCAGTTTCAAACGGGGCACTGCAACGGGTTAGCGCGCTCGCGTTTTTTAAAAACCACATGAAATGTGGTTTTTAAAAAACATGCCGCGCCACCCCTTGCGGCCGCGCTAGGGCGGTTTGAGGTGTGGAACCTCCACTTTTCAAACTGCCCTAGCGCACCCCACGGTGTGGACGACCTCCGGATGAGGTCGCCCTAAGCCGTTCTTTTTACCCCATGTGGAAAGGGCCTTGGGTAGCTAGAAAATGTTTGGATCTGCTGTTTTAATCTATGTTTTTCTTTTCTTTTCTTTTCTTTTCTTTTCTTCTCTTCTCTTCTCTTGTCTTCTCTTCTCTTCTCTTCTCTTTTCTTTTTGAAAGATAGTTTGGCAGGGCTGTCTCTTTTATTGTCTTCTTCTATGAAGTGCCATGTACATAGATGGTGTGTTATAAAATAACAATTCTAAAATCTGGGTGTGAGAAATCCCAAGCCCTGAAGCTGTACCTGGTCCTCTGTGGGTCCAGTCCTAGCTCAGTAGGTTTTCTCAGATGGCGACAATCCCTCCTCCATGTTACCATGATGGTTTTCTTGCTTTTGTATGTTTTCCCCCCTCTCATTCTATAAGGTTGACATGTCTCTTCTAAGGCTTAGTTAAGTTAAAATATGCTGATAGTTTTGGTCCCATCCTTTTGTCTTTGGCTGCCCTCCCTGGAATGTGGCCCTTAAGAATGTCTCTGAAATTGAATCTGTGCCTTAGACTAGGGTTGCCAGGATTGAGATGGGATAGGGCTTCTGTAACTTTAATCCTGAAGAGATCATGGAGCAAGACAAAGCACTGTAAAACTCTGTCACACTGGATGAAGGTGCTTGTCCTTAGCTACCTTCCACATACCAACTTTCAGCTACAGTCATTCCCTCCCAACACAGCGTTTGCTTTGCCAGTGGAGATTGGGAGGGAGCAGGCACAGTAATAAGGACAGGGCTGGGTACTCCATGCCCCCTCCTTCCTTCTCTCCACTGAGGAGGCAAGAGCCATGTTGGGAGGGGATTGCTGCAGTTGAAAGTTGGAGTTTGGAAGATAAGAGGCCAGGTATCTTCATCCAGTTAGACAGAATTTTGCAGTACTTTGCAGTACTTTGTCTTGCTTCATGACCTCTTCAGGATTTAAAGAACAGGAACTACATCTCATATGCCACACTGCAGCTTTATCTTGGACTGAAAGAGGTTTCCCCGCCCTTGCTATCTATTTTGGTATTTATAGCTGGCAGGTAGCTTTTAAATGACTCTTTTAATTGTGGTTTCATTGGTTGCTGATATGAACTTGTCTCTGAATTGGTCTTCCTTGAACTAAGCTCTTTCAAAGGCAGGAGAAGGAGGATACAATATCTTAGAATTTTAAGAATCACAGAGAGAGGAGAAAAAAGAGGGAGGAAAGCAAGGAAAGCCATGCTCCAGAATATAGTACATATGCCTTTACTGCATCTGTCCCACTCTTGCACTGAGTTAGGAAATTGACATCCATCCATCCTCCCCACCCCTGCTTGCCCTGACAGGGAGATTAGCACTTGGGATCTTTCTGCTCTGCCAGCTGGCTTCAGTACATGTGTACTCATGGGAAAATAATCACCGGTGTGCCTGCCAAGCTGCAAAAGAAACAGTTGCATGCTTTCTGAGGGAAACAGAGGGATGGAGAGAAACATCACTTGAAGCTGGCCATGAATTGATCCATAAACCTGCCCCAAAAGATTGTAATATCCTTGATTTTGATGCCTTAACAGTATTGCATTCCCTCCCATCAGTAATTCAAGCCTTTTCCAGAGACTGTTGCTTACTGAAAGAGAAGACCAAGTTTTCAGCAATCAGCCAGACCAATGACACTGCCTTAACAAGCACTTTAATTGTGAGCAAACTGCTATTCATTGTGCACTATAAACTAAGAAGTTGGTACACTGATTCTTGTCCCAGCAAGAATCTTTTGCTATGGGGACGGCAATAGAATACAGAATCATAGAGTTGGAAGAGACCACAGGGGCCATCGAGTCCAACCCACTGCCATGCAGGAACCCACATCAAAGCACTCCCAACAGATCGCCAACCAGCCTCTGCTTAAAAACCTCCAAAGAAGGAGATTCCACTATACTCCGAAGCAGCATATTCCATTGCTGAACAGCTCTGACCATCAGGAAGTTCTTCCTGAGGTTCAGGTGGAATCTCCTTTCCTGCAGCTTGAATCCATTGCTCCTTTTCCTAGTCTCTGGAGCAGTGGAAAACAAACCCACTCCCTCCTCAACATGACATCCCTTCAAATATTTGAACATGGCTATCATGTCCCCTCTTAACTTTCTCTTCTGCAGACTAAACATATCCAGCTCCCTAAGCCGCTCCTCATAGGGCATGGTTTCCAGACCCTTTACCATTTTGGTCACCCTCCTCTGGACATGTTCCAGCTTGTCGATATCCTTCTTGAAATGAGGTGCCCAGAACTGGACACAGTATTCCAAATGAGATCTAAGCAAAGCAGAATAGATTGATACCATTACCTCCTTTGATCTAGACACCATATTCCTATTGATGCAGCCAAAAATCATGTTGGTTTTCTAGACTGCCACATCACACTACTGAGTCATGTTCAACTTGTGGTCCACCAGGACTCCCAGATGCCTTTCACATGTACTGTTATCCAGCCACGCGTCCCCCATCCTATATTTGTGCATTCCAGGCAATCCTGGAAGAATCTGCTTGTCGAAGAACCCGGACAGGCCTCAGAGGAGGCGAGTTCTGGTGGTTGGGGACTCCTTGCTCAGAGGAACCGAACCGGCAGTTTGCAAACCGGACAAGCTCAATCGAGAGGTCTGCTGTCTTCCTGGGGCCAGGATAAACCACGTAACAGAGAGGCTAGCCAGGCTGGTCAAGCCCACTGACCGTAAGCCCCTCGTTTTGGTTCACGTTGGAACCAATGACACAGTGAAGCGCAGCTTTCACCACATCACAAAGGACTACGAGCTTATGGGGAGAAAGCTTAAGGACCTTGGTGAGCAGGTGGTCGTTTCATCAATCCTTCCTGTTCAAGGATATGGTGCACGAAGGGAAAGGACAATAGTAGAGGTCAACAGCTGGCTCCGCACATTTTGCCACCGCCAACAGTTTGGCTTTTTGGATCATGGCTTGAAATTCCAGGAACATGGGCTTCTGGCAAGGGATGGGCTGCACCTCACGAAACTTGGCAGGAACGTTTTTGCAAACAGTCTCACAAGGAGGATTAGGAGGGCTTTAAACTAAGTACAACTGGGGAGGGAGACAAGATTATTCAGGACAAGGACTCGGCAAGTGCAGGGGAAAAAGGCCCAAATGATATTGGCCAAGTAGGAATAGCATCCAATCGTGGGAGGGGTGGAAACAATGCTATGGGACTTGCAGGAAGGGCACGGGGACTTAAGTGTCTCTACACTAATGCACGGAGTATGGGAAACAAACAAGATGAATTTGAACTCCTAGTACAGCAAAATAAATATGATTTGATAGGCATCACTGAGACCTGGTGGGATGAGTCTCACGATTGGAATGTAGGAATAGAGGGGTATAGCCTATTTTGTAGAAATAGACCAAATAAGAAAGGAGGAGGAGTAGCCTTATATGTCAAGGATGTTTTCACCTGTGAAGAGATCCATGACTTGAACACCGAAAGCCAGGTCGAGAGCATCTGGGTAAGAATTAAGGGAGCGAGAAACAATAGGGATATTATAGTGGCGGTTTACTACAGACCTTCAAGCCAGACTGAGGACCTCGATGGCGCTTTCATAGACCAAATGACTGCACATTCAAAAAGGAGAGATACAGTAATAATGGGAGATTTCAACTACCCGGATATATGTTGGCAGTCAAACTCTGCAAAGGCGGCAAGATCCAGCAAGTTTCTTACTTGTCTTGCAGACAATTTCATGGTCCAGAAGGTGGAAGAGGCGACAAGAGGATCAAATATTCTGGATCTGATCCTGACCAACAGGGAAGACCTTGTTAATGACGTAGAACTGGTTGGATCTTTAGGAGAGAGTGACCATGCCCTATTAGAATTTTGTATTCAGTGGGGAAGAGAAGGCAAGTGTAGCCAGGCATTCGTCTTAGATTTTAAAAAAGCAGACTTCTGTAAACTGAAGGAGCTGCTGGCTGAAATCCCGTGGTCAAGAATAGTCAATGAGAAAGGAGTTCAGGATGCATGGGAGTTCTTTAAAAGGGAGGTACTGAAGGCACAGGCTAAAACTGTACCATTAAGGAGGAAAAATGGAAGGCATCTGAACAAACCGGAATGGTTGACTAAAGAGCTCTCAGCTGAGCTAAGTATTAAGAAAAACATGTACAGGAAATGGAGGAAGGAGGAAATCACCAAAGAAGATTATAAGCAAGTAGCCAGGAGATGTAGGGAGAAGGTCAGAAAGGCTAAAGCACAGATCGAACTTAGGCTGGCCAGAGGCATTAAAAACAATAAAAAGGGCTTTTTAAAATACGTCCGCAGCAAAAGGACAAAGAAGGAGACGATAGGGTCACTGCGCAAGGAAGATGGTGAATTAATAACAGGAGGAAGAAAAAAGGCAGAACTCCTCAACACCTTCTTCGCCTCAGTTTTTTCCCAAAAGGATAAAAACACGCAACCTGGCAGTTGGGGAGCAGGTGAGGAAGTGGGGGAAATGCAGCACAGAATAGATAGAGAGGTAGTACAGGAATACCTGGCCACACTGGATGAATTCAAGTCTCCAGGGCCAGATGAATTGCATCCTAGGATTTTAAAAGAACTAGCAGAGGTCATTGCGGAACCTCTTGCTATAATCTTTGAAAACTCTTGGCGGACCGGAGAAGTTCCGGCAGACTGGAGGAGGGCAAATGTTGTCCCCATCTTCAAGAAGGGAAAAAAAGAGGACCCAAATAATTATCGCCCAGTCAGCCTGACATCAGTACCTGGAAAGATCCTGGAGCGGATCATCAAACAGTCAGTTTCTAATTACTTAGAAAACAATGCCATAATTACGAAAAGTCAACATGGGTTTCTCAAAAATAGGTCATGCCAGACTAATCTTATCTCTTTTTATGATAGAGTTACTTGCTTGATAGATGAAGGGAATGCTGTGGACATAGTATATCTTGATTTCAGTAAGGCCTTTGACAAAGTTCCCCATGACATTCTTGCAAAGAAGCTAGTAAGATGTGGGCTGGACAGGGCTACTGTCAGGTGGATTTGTAACTGGTTGACTGACCGTACCCAAAGGGTGGTCACCAATGGCAGATTCTCATCCTGGAGAGAAGTGACTAGCGGGGTGCCACAGGGTTCTGTCCTGGGCCCGGTGCTGTTCAATATCTTCATTAATGACTTGGATGAAGGAATAGAGAGCACGCTGATCAAATTTGCAGATGACACCAAATTGGGAGGGGTTGCTAATACGCCTGATGACAGGATCAAAATTCAAAAGGACCTGGACAGATTGGAGAGCTGGGCCAAGGCTAACAAAATGAACTTCAACAGAGAGAAATGTAAGGTCCTCCACTTAGGCAGAAAAAATGGTATGCAGAAATATAGGATGGGGGACACGTGGCTGGCTAACAGTATGTGTGAAAGGGATCTAGGAGTCTTCATAGACCACAAGCTGAACGTGAGTCAGCAGTGTGATGCGGCAGCCAAGAAGGCCAACGCAATTCTTGGTTGCATCAATAGGAGTATGGTGTCTAGATCGAGGGAGGTATTGGTACCACTTTATTCTGCTTTGGTTAGACCTCATCTTGAATACTGTGTCCAGTTCTGGGCACCCCAATTCAAGAAGGATATGGATAAGCTGGAGCAGGTCCAGAGGAGGGCAACCAAAATGGTGAGGGGCCTGGAAGCCATGCCGTATGAGGACAGACTTAGAGAGCTGGGTATGTTTAGTCTGCAGAAGAGAAGGTTGAGAGGGGACATGATAGCCATGTTTAAATATTTGAAGGGATGTCATGTCGAGGAGGGAGTGGGCTTGTTTTCTCCTGCTCTTGAGACCAGGACAAGGAGCAATGGATGCAAGCTGCAGGAGGGGAGATTCCGCCTGAACCTCAGGAGGAATTTCCTGACGGTCAGGGCTGTCCGGCAGTGGAATGTGCTGCCACAGAGTGTGGTGGAGTCTCCTTCTTTGGAGGTTTTTAAGCGGAGGCTGGATGGCCACTTGTCGGGAGTGCTTTGAGGGTTTTCCTGCATGGCAGGGGGTTGGACTGGATGGCCCCTGTGGTCTCTTCCAACTCTACATTTCTATGATTCTATGATTCTAAGCTTATAACCCTATCATAAAAAGAGATAAGATTTATACCAAGCTTGAATTTAAGAGAAATTTTTTATAAAATGTTATATAGATGGTATACGACACCTGTAAAACTGAAAAAAATAACAGGAAATGAGAATGGAAAATCCTGGAAATGTGATGAGAAAGTGGGATCTTTTTTTCATATGTGGTGGACCTGCAAAATAGCAAAAAAGTTTTGGAAAGAAATACATGACGAAATTCAAAGAATGTATGGTTTTAATTTTGAAATGAAGTCATAACTTTATTTGTTGAATATGTTAGGGCAAGAAAGAGAAATAAGATTTCATCAAAAGACAATGTTATATATAATAACTGCAGCAAGATTGACTTATGCTCAACACTGGAAAGAAGGAAAATATATTGATATAAGAGAATGGAAATTCAAAGTCCTGGACATGGTAGTGACAGAAAAGCTAGCTTTTTCACTTAAAAATAAGCCAATCCAGGGCTTTGAAAGAGAATGGCGAGAGGTATTGAACTGGATAAAAGAATGAAATAGGGGGAAAGAAAGAAGGCTGTGAGAAAGAAGGAAGATAAAATGAGGTGATAAAAGATAAAATGTAAATAGCAAAATATAAGTTAAAAGTAATAGTTTATGATTGTTGTAAAATAGAGACAATGTACGGAACTGAATGTTTACATGGAATGAAATATTAAACTCAGATTCAACTGGGAAAATTTATGTCTGGAAGCGGGGAGGGTTTTTTTTATTGTTTTTTTATTGAAAAATTTAATAATTTTTTTTTAAAAAAAGAGATAAGATTAGTCTGGTATGACTTGTTTTTGAGAAACCCATGTTGACTTTTAGTGATCACAGCATTGCTTTTAAAGTAACTACAAACTGACTGTTTATCTGCTCTAGGATCTTTCCTGGTATTGATGTCAGCAATAATTTATTTGGGTCCTTTTTTTCCCTTTTCCTGAAGATGGGGACAACATTGGCCCTCCTCAAGTCTGCTGGGACTTCTCCCGTTCTCCAAGAGTTCTCACAGATTATTGTGAGTGGTTCTGAAATGACTTCTGCCAGTTCTTTTAATATCCTTGGATATAATTCATCTGGCCCTGGAGACTTGTATTCATTTAGCGTAGCTAGGTATTCCTATGCTACTTCTCTACTATTCTGTGCTACATTTCCCCCTCTTCCTCACCTGCTCCCAATCCCCCAGGTTGAGTACTTCTATCCTTTTGGGAGAAAACTGAGGCAAAAAAGGTGTTGAGTAGTTCTGCCTTTTTTCTTTCTCACATTAGTACTTGGCTATCTTCTCCATGCAGTGAACCTATCATTTTCCTTGTTTTTTCCTTTTGCTGCAGACATATCTAAAAAAGTCCTTTTTATTGTTTTTAATCTCTCTGGCAAGCCAGAGTTCATTCTGTGCTTTAGCTTTTCTGACCTTCTCCCTACATATTCTGGCTATTTGTTTGAATTCCTCTTTGGTGATTTCACCATTCTTCCATTTCTTGTACATGTTTCTTCTAACACTTAGCTCAGTTGAAGGTTTTTTAGACACCTGCCATTTTTCCTCCTTACTGGCACAGTTTTAAATTGTGCCTTCAGTATCTCACTGTTAAGAAACTCTCATCTATCATGAACTCTTTTCTCTTTCAGTATTTCCTGCCACAGAATTTCAGCCAGTGATTCCCCAAGTTTACAGAAATCAGCTTTTTTAAAGTCTAGAATGTGTGTCTGGCTACAGTTGGCTTCCCTTCCCACCGAATGACAAATTCCAGTAGAGCATGGTCACTCCCCCGACAAGGATCTCACCACTTCCACTTTGTTAACAAGATCATCCCTTTTGGTAAGGATCAGATCTAAAATAGTTGATCTCCTTTTCACCTCTTCCACCTTCTGGACCATGAAATTGTCCACAAGGCAAGTGAGGAACTTCTAGAACCTTGTGCGCTTGGCAGAGTTTGACTGCCAACATATATCAGGATAGTTGAAATCTCCCATTACTACTGTATCTCTCCTTTTTGCATCCTGCATCTCCTCCAGGAAGGCATCATCCAAATTGTCTGCTGGCTTGGAGGTCTGTAATAGTCTTTAGCTAAAAGAACCTCTCTGATTATACCTGTGACATTACTGCAACATGTGGCACAAAGCCCTTCTCAGCCACCCAAAATAATTGTCCTTTTTTTAAAAAAAAATTATTACTATGTATTTAACATAAAACAACATATGGGGATTGAAAAGGCAAACAGTAACAGACAAAGAAACTAAAACTAGATTACAACGAAACTAAAAAGAGATCAAAAACACATATAAATGACTTCTAACTCACCAGCTTTTGGTTCTAAGATAATCTATGAAATATACTTCTTCTAGTGTGTTTATCATTATCACACCACTGCTTGGTATTTAATAACTATAATCTTAATCTTCTAAACCAGTGATTGACTTTTCCCCTCAACAGTCTCTTAGAGATACAATCAATTTATCCCAATATTTTTTAAATTTAACTAAAGATCCATCCTTAATTAAAATAGTTAATTTAGCAATTTCTGCCAAATCCAGCATCTTCAACAGCCAGTCTTCATGCAAAGGAATGGCCACACTTTTCCATTTCTGTGCATACAGCACTCTTGCCACCATGCTCATGTAGTGAAAGATTCTTCCCAGCTTCTTATTGGTCTGTTCATCAGTCAGACTCAATTTAAAAAGTTGAGGCTTGAGTTGAATCTTTAAGATATCTTTCATCAGTCTATGTATCATCACCACAAACTTCTTGGCTTTTCCTACAGGTCAACCACATGTGGTAAAAACTTCCTTCTTATTGATCACATTTCCAACAAACATTTGAGGAAAACATTTATAAACATCTATACATTTTAAACAATTTTTCTGGCACTGAATACCATCTATACATCATTTTGTAAAAATTTTCTCTAAAATTGTAACTCAAGAGTATATTTCAGATCTTCTACCCGCATCCTTTCCCAGTGTTTCATTTGGATATGATGCCCCATTTTTTGTGCCCATTTAATCATACAAGATTTCACTTGTTCATCTTCTGTTTCAGTTTTCAACAATAACATACACACTTTGGCAATTAAATGTTCCCCATCAGCACATAATTGTTTTTCAAATTCAGATTTAGACATTTCAAAAGTATATAAATTCTTATCCATTTTAAACCATTCACTCAATCGTCTCATCCAGAACAAACTGAAAAGATAAATTCTTATAACAAAATAAACAAAAATGATTTCAAACATTTCACCTACCTCTACTCACCTATGGTTAAGCACACGTTTTACAAGAAAAGGCCATTTTTCACCCGCAATATTAGGGATGGAAAGAATATTCAAAAATATTTGAAAAATAGATATAAAACATGTTTGTTGAATAGTTAGGAGTCCTACGAGAAAAATTCTGGACTAACAAGAATCTTCTCAGTTTGGGAGTTGTTCAGTGCAAAATTCACATGTGGTATTTTTGCACAGAAAACAACAGACTGAAGAAAATGTCCAAAATGATTTGTTGATTAGTGATTATTCCATTGTAACTGCCATGGTTCTGTTTGTTCTATGGAATCCCAGGACTGGCCATTTCAAATCTCTTTTCTTTAAGAGTCTCCTCATCTTTAGCATCTATATGACATGCAAATAGAACATGGAAATTTCCATGCTGCTATAGCTGTATCTATTAGATTTGGTCAGTGCAGATCTGAGAATTTCAGTTCAGTTTGTTTTTGAAGAACTTACCAAAATTTACCATTTTATCTATATTTGGAATGGAAAGAATTTGAGGTCTTTAAAAAAGTGAATGTGGGAGAGAGAGAAAAAAATAGTTTCTCCATCTCTACTTGCAGGACTTTTGTTTCTAAAAGAACCTGTCTGTTTATTTGTTTAATTTATGTTTCTCTCTTTTGCCAGTACCGAGACTCAAAGTGGATAACAAAATGATTAAAAATCACCATCAGTTATAATATTGAACCATAATCAAAACTGATTATCATATTAAAACAAACACTAGATTTTAATGACCAGTGGTGCCCCTATTTTTCAGAAGTCCAAACTGCTGATTTGCAGAGTTATCTTGAATATCATCATCACCCTGCATGTTAAACATGTGCTCATACTGGACCCCCTCTGAAATTTTAGTCCAGATGCTTAGCTGGTGTCAGTGGGCATAGTTATCCCTATTAGGGAGCTCTACTGATTGATGCCAGATGAACATCTGGTCTTAATTATTCACTTGGATGTGTACTTATAAAAAGGACCCTCTGTCTCTTGCTAGAGGCTATTTCAATAATTGCTACAAAATAGGTAAGGTGATATTTTTTATTGAGCCAGCTCCTGTTTTCTCTAAGAACATGCAAACTCTTACACAAGCAAAGCTGGTTCAATAAAACAGACGTTGTCTTGACAAGTCTCATCTTCCTTATTCTCAGGGGCCAGCTGAACAATAATTGTTTATACCAAGCTGATAATGGCTCCCAATGATAAATACAAGAACTCCTACTTTAGTCATTTACCATCCTCCTCTTATCTTGTTTGCTTTAGCTTCTAATAAGATTATGCTGTACCTGCTACTGTGAAACACTGCACTGATGGCTGCCTTGTGCAGAGTCAGACCTCAATCTTGTTGGTATTTCCAGCCACAGTTGAGACATTAAATCAATTGTTGGATGGTGACTTAACACTTAGATAATTCCCATTGATTCAGTGGATCTGTTCTACAGGAGAAGTCAATCTAATTGTTTTCAGCATATTCAATATGCAAAGAAGAGCACCACTTTGTTCTTGGCTTGTGTCTTGGACTGGCCCTGATTGTCTGAAGTCCAGGCAGGGTACTCATGAAAGTAACCCTCCCGCACAAGCATCCCCATGTAAGTGCTTTCAGTGCTTGTGAACAAGTTTCTGTATGCTTTGTCCTGTAAACCACTGTCAATGCTATACCCACCCCAAGTCCCTGAAATGTGTCTGAGGGCATGATGGAAACTGCCCACAAAATATTCCAAAAATGTTTTGGCTCCCTCTCACTGTATAATATTTGCTCTGTCTGCTGGGGATTCTGAGACTGGTAGTCTTTGGTTGCTTAGCAGTAACAAACTAAGCTGACATTTTAGTGCTCTTAAATTGCAGCCCTTATTATTATTTTTTTAAGTCATGCTCTTCGATCTGATCAGCTAGAACTGAGGTGGTTAAAAATTCACTGTACTCTTTATAAGATTGATGGGCCTTACTTATGGAGACAGTAGAAATAAAATGGTAGTGTCAGCTTGAGAGCTGAATTGCAAAACCATGGGCTGCAAATTTTCATAGTTATCTGGCAGGGGAGCGGGACAGCCAAGTGAGAGATAACGAAACTAATTGCGTAAACTTAATGTCTATTTTCATTGTTATGCAAATAGCAGCAAAGGGGAAAGACTGTGCATGGTAAAAACATGCCCCCCACAATCTCACTTTTGCATCAAGGAGAGCTCCATTATATCCTTCTCAGTCTTGCAGGCCAAATGCATGGAGTTGCAAGGGCTTGCTGGAAATGGTATCTTTCATTAAGGTAGTCAAGATTCCCACCACCCTAGGGATGAAAAGAATGTCTGAAAATGTTTGAAAAATGTTTAAAAACTCTCAAGTGTTGGCCAAGCCTGCCAAGGTGAATCCTGGGCAATTTCCACACTAGACTGTTATAGCACTATTATTCCACTTGCAACATCCTATGGAATCTTGGGGTTTGCAGTTTTGGGAGGAGCCGGCTGGCCCCTCCCGAAACTGCAAACCCCAGGATTCCATAGGATGTTGCAAGTGGAATAATAATGCTATAACAGTCTAGTGCAGAAATGGCCCTGGACAAGTAAGAATAATTGCAGTTCAGAATTATTTTATATGGAAAAACACAGAAGATGACACTTTCTGCACAGATAATAGGTTTCCTGCATGGAAGCAACTTTTGTGCATGGAAAACAACATTTTTGGAGAGAAAATAAACTGCATGAACAAAGTAAACAAGTGTGCCTTTAGCTTACCAGTTGACCTTTGACAATCCTATGAATTTCTTAGGGATTTCTTAGGCATCATAGTTTGCCATTGCATTCCCTCAAATATAGTCTACAGCCTGTGTTATCTCCTTCCAAGTACTAACCAGGTCTGACTCTGTTCAGCTTTTGAGATCAGACAGGATCTGGTGTCTTCAAAGTATTTAGGTCATTCGAGATTTTTAGGCACAGGTAACAGTATTTACTACACAGAAAACAAGTCTGGAAGTGCTGTTCCCTGGGCAAAAAGTCACACACACAGAAGTCCCATACTGTGAATAGCCTTCAAAAACAGCCGTTTTTGACAGGGTTCTCACATCAGTTAGAAAAAATTGTAAAACTATTCATTCTTGCCTGTGAGAAATGGATGTACAAGCATTTACCTCCCTATACCACAAATGCATGCATTTGGGGTTCCGGTTAAAATAGACAAAATCTTAGCCTTCTGTCCTCCTGAGATTAACCTACAAGACAGTGCATGCAACGGGTTTATTGTTGGAAGTCTGGAATCACCATATCACAATGAAATACCAAGACTGGGCCAAATCCAATATTAGTCCCAAATGGATGGATCCCTTAAAATGAATAGGGCTTGCACATGACAAAGTAGTCCCACTTATTTCAATAGAACTATTCCAGTTGGATCTAATAGTGTATTTTAGCCTATTATGTATGCATTTCAGGAAAACAATAGTGACTCCCATCATTCTTCCATGTCCTTCTGACCTAGATACTAGTCTACAGGTTTCCAGTTTCTGTATGTGCTGTCGGAGGTATATGCACATGAAGCAAGAGTTATGGAATATCAAAACTAAGTATTGATCATGCATGAGAGCTTTACAATGTGAGCCTTGGCATACATCTACCAGTGTGCATGCAAATAAATATCTATATCTCACATCTGAGTCTGTTGACGTGAGCTCTCCATGCAATTCCATATGAATGTAACTCTCACAGTTAACCAGAGATAAGAGGTAACTAGTTAGAAATAACAAGTTAATAACTAATTCCTTTTCTCCAATAATGTGTGGAGGCTAATGACTCCAATGTCTGTTCTAGGTTTTAGTTAGATTTCACAGGAGCAATCCAAGTGTGGCACCTCTTTTGTCAATAGGGTTCAGTACCTTGGATAGACCCTGTATAGTCTGAGCTAAAATACAGAGCAGATTCATCACCTCACTTGATCACTGGAAGCTCCGGCTTCCACTGTCAGTAACAGAAGTTATAACTGCCTTCCATTACAATTGTAACTTAAGGAGGGATAACTTAACTGTTTTTGCAGTTATTTTACTCTTTTTCAGTTATAGGATGTAGCCTCACTAATTGGTGGAGAGGAAAAATCACCTAGGGAGCTGTCTGGGCCTCATACCCTAGGCCAGCTTGTAGCATTCAGATTCCCCCCTGCCCCCAGTAACTCAAGTTTAGATCATTTTGAGGAACAAGAAGACAATGAGTAACTTTAAAGGTAGCTAAATACTACTGGAGCATTGGTATAATAACAGTGTTCATTTCATTACAAGCTCTGAAGTTAACTGTCTTCAGTAAGATGAATGGGTATAAGTAATTAAAACAAACACCATTCTTTGGCTTGAACATACCAAAATTGGGCTATTGCTAACAGACTGATGAATATCTTATACCTTCTAACTAAGATTACAAAAGAGCCTGCAACAATGTTAGTTCTGTGTATCTTTATGTAATAAGGGCAACCCTGGAGCTAGACTTTGGGATTTAGTTTTATGCAACGGTGCTCATTCATATATAACAAATCACAAGCAAGGAAAAACGATTAATGGTCAGTATTTGGATCTGTTTGACAGAAGGAGATTGTAAGGCTGCTAGAAACTTACCTTAATATTTCAGACTACTGATTCTGTATTAAATCCTTTGCTACTGCAAGTCATACACGTATGGTGTGGCTAATGTCAATTTGTGAACAGACAAAACACTATATAAATTATAGGGTATCTTCTGGTTTTAAGGGAAATAAATTACAGTTGGGATTACTAGCTTGACACAGTCCATGCAATTGAAAGCAGTGATTAACCATTATGTGATCTCCCATGGAAACAAAATTCAGCATTTGAAAGTGGAAGGTTCTGCAGTTTTCACAAAAGCAGTTTTATCTTATGAATAGATAGGACATTTTATAACATGTATAGAAAAGATATGTTTTAGGAAGAACTGTAACCATAAGATCAATATAACCCCCCATTTTATTTATCCAGTTCTAATTCTACACAGTTCTGACAAAAGAGTACAATAACTAGGATGAAGTATACAGCAGAATAAAGAAAAATTGGTGCTCCCAAATCAGATTGTGAAGTTGGAGGGTGCATTTAGAATTAGCCCTTCCTCCATCATACAGAAACATTTCCAGGAGATCTTTGGGGCCTGCTACTTTTTGGCAGTTTCTGAGCCTCTTTGGGTAAAAACATAGGAAATAGTAAAGCTCAGCTTTCTTTCTGAATCTACACTCCATGCTCTACAGGCCTCTTGGACATAATTTAGATGGCAATGGACTCTCTCTACATCATGCCAGATGTTCTCAGGAACATGAAACTAGGCCAATTGCATCCTGGGTTATGCTGGGCTTCCTAAAGCAGTTAGGTCAGAGTTCTCTCCTTGTCTTGTTTTGGTTTAACATACTTGTCACACAATGTTTGCTCTAATGCTAACCTAATTGTGACTTTTTTGTTTGCAAAGTCTCTATTGTTATATATTTTTTTCTTTGGTTGATTCCACATTGGGCATTTACTGGAATATTGACATATTGCTTTTATTTTCTTATTTTATTGCTACTGTTGTGTGCCTTCAAGCCATTTCTGACTTATGGCAATCCCATGGCAAACCTATCATGGATTTTTTTCAGCAAGATTTGGGCAGAAGGAGTTTGCCTCTGCCTTCCTCTGAAAAAGCTCAGAGAGAGTGACTTACCCAGGGTCACCTAGGGGCCTCCATGACTGAGCAGGAACTTGAACTCTGCTCTCCAGAGACACAGGCAAATACCTAAACCACTAGACCATGCTGGCTCTCATATTATTTTATTTACAACCCTCTTTTCTCAGCCTTGGGACTCAGGGCAGCTTTAAACAATTAGAACCATCAAATAATATTGTTGGGAGGAACTGCAAGGACCATCTAATGCAACCCCCTGTCAGGCAGGAATACACAACTATGGCACTACAACAACATGGTCATTCAACCATGATTTAAATACCTCCAAAGAAGGAGAGTCCACCAACATCCAAGGCAGCCTATTCCAATGTCAAACAGCTCTTAAACTCAACTTAAACTATACTTAAAAGTATAGGTGGAATCTCATTTTTGTAATTTGGATCCATTGGTTTACATTCTAATCTCTGGAGCAGCAGAAAACAAGTTTGCTCAGATGCAGATAAAAGCTCAAATCACTAAAACCATGCAAAAGTTCAAATATGCTGAAACTTTCAATATAATTAATAGTGGTCTTAAAACATCCATTAGAACAGTAGTCTGGAATAGTTAAGTGGTACCCACTGCAAGAGGCTACACTATAGTGATTGTGTGTTGAGCCTGAAGAGACCACTCAGGTAAACTTTCCTGTTCTCTGCCCACAACACACATCCAGAGGTATCGAGGAAACAGAGGGAGAGTGACACAGAGAGAAAGTGAACTCTAAAGGCTTCTGCAGTGGAAAAGCAAGTGTAACACTGTGAGACTGACATACAGAAAAGTGCTAGAGAAAGGCAGGTGGGATAGGAAGGCAACACTGTTAGACTGACACTCAGAAACAGTATAATACACAAGTACTGGTGTTGGGGAAAAGGTGAGCTATAAATAAAGTTAGAAGTAAAGAGAAGGGGGAGAAGGACAAGGACAACGAAAATGTTCAATAGTAAGGCAAGAGTAACACAGTGAGACTGACACAGAGACACAGTGAAATAGAAAGGCAAGTCCTGGTATTGGGGAAAAGCTGGGATAGAAATAAAGTCTGCAGCATGGAAGAGGAAAATCTACAATAGAAAGGCAAAGGCATCATAGTGAAGTTGACACACAGAAAAGTACAATAGGAGGGCAACTGTGATTTTTCTTGTAGGTTACAATGGAAGATAATTCGTTAAGAATATGAAACCCTCTACATGGAAGGAGCCTCCTTGCCCTATGGTTCTGTTTCCCAGGCATTAATCTGCATTTCCTTTTGTTCTTTGTCATGTAAGAAAATTATGACTTAAAAAAACCACAGAAATCAAAGTCCTCTGATACTTTAAAAATATATTAGATGTGTCTTTAAGAAAATGAAGCATCTCTTAACTAATTCAGTTAATGCATGATTGCATCCATGACTGATCCTAAATACTGATTTCAGTGAGTCTCATTTCTAAGTGCAAATTCCTGGTATTGCAGCCGTACAACCCAATGTGTTGACTTGGAAGTAAATTTCACTCACAGGATTCCTTGAGTGCAGAGGTACATATACAGCCTATAGCCTATACAACCCCCAGAGCTACATCCAGTGTTGGCTGGGGGACCAAGGGCTGTCCACACACATGTTTGCACACATATACACTCAATCTTACATATGTACACTCTGACACACTTACATATGTTGGGGTTTCTCCAGATGGGTCAAAAGTAGGGGACTGAGGTGTTTGTTGCTGTAGTTCTCAGAGATTTTTAAAAATATTCAGACAAAGTTCCTGCTGTCCTGGATAATTTTCTGGCATCAGATCCAACATTTCATTCCACTCTCAAAGGGGTTTCTTTTTAATTCTGAGACATATCGGAACAGTATGTTCCCTTGTCTTCTCTTCCTTTTAACTTTTTTCCAGTTGTAATGCTATAAAGTATGAGTAAAATTGCACTTATTTAGTATAACTCTATAGCTCTTTTAAAAGAAATAGAGGAGAAAATTGGCATTCAAACCATAAGATCACCTTAGCAAAACATGACCTGATATATATATTTAAAAAAACAAACAAACTTTGGAAGAGCCCCAGGGCAGATCCAAGAAATTGCTATTCACAGACTCTCCAAAGAATGGAAAGAGAGGGAATGGAGATGATAATTGGCAAAACCCAAGGAACTATATTGTGAGAACTCACACTTCTTTTGGTTAGTCTGGAAGAGCCTTCGGTGAGTAGTTTATTCCTTGGCTTAAACCTCTTCTCTTCACTGAGAGCTGGGGCATGTAGCAACAGAATAGAAGCAAAAGCCTGTCCCGCTGCTCAGCAGTCTCCACTGGGATTGTTCTCTCTCCACTGGTACTAGCAAGTGGGAAACAGTGATTTCAGAAGCTAAGGTACTAGGTTTTTAAAACCTCTTGCATTTAATTTTTCATCAGGGGATTCAACAGCTTTGGGGGTCTTTCATGGCCTCAGGGACATACATGGTGCAACCCAAGATGGGAGAGCCTAGAAAAAAAATCAGGAAAAAAAACTTTTTCTGAGACATTATTTTTCTGGAAAAATGAATTATGTGATAGGTAAACTTTTGTGTAAAATGATGAATAACAGTGCTACTCAAAGTTGTGGTTTGTAAACTGATGCAGACATGCAAACCATCAGCTGATACTCCATAGTGAGTTCCCAAGAGAAAAATAAATACGTAACTGGTCCTTGGCACACTGGGAAAAAAGCCAGCCTCTTTCCCATCAAATAGTCTGAGAAGCACGGATGTACAGTGTCCCAGTGCTGGTTTCCTTTTTTCAATTCTTTTTATGAGAAGGAATGCTTTATGTCTCCTTGACACTGTGAAGAACTAGGGAAAGAAAGAATTCTCTGATCTATGATGTTGATAGTTTAATTGGTTTTTACTGTTTTTCCCTTTTTTGTTTGAATCTCATAAATTGGTAAAACAAAAATGATTCCTTTCAGTTTAGGTGTTGATTACACTTCAGAACCTTCTAGCTGCATTTGCAAGAAAAAAAAGTAAATTCAGGTTATATAAATTGTATTTTCACTATAAGAAACGTTCAGTATAGCAAATGTGATAACCTTATATTTCATACCAAACCAAGTTATATATAACATGTTTCATGTTCCTATTTGTAAAGGATGCTAATATTCCATTTTTCCAAAACTTTCCATTTTTTCCAGAAAAAATGGAAAAAACAGAGTTTTTTCCTTCTACAACTTCAATATTTCTGAAAATTTTACATTTTTTCATTTGAGGAACCTGTTTACCTACAGTGGCTCCATGAATTTCACTGGATTTCCTTAGGAAACCAATACTCAGAGGTGGTTTGCCAATTCTTTTCTCTGAAATATAGCCTACAGCACCTGGTATTTTTTGGCGGTCTCCCATACAAGCATTAACTAGGAATGACCCTGCTTAGCTACCAAGTTCAGACAAGACCTTGTGCCTTTAAGGTATTTGGGCAGGCTGTGAGCAGCACTACTCTAGTGAAAGCGTCCTTAAGATTGACGGTTTTGTGACATCTCATGAAGGAAACAAGTTAATCCTTTTCAAATAAAAATGTCTTCCTTTAATATTGGTAACTGAATAGCAAGTTGACCTGATAATTTATTATTGTTTCAGAGAGCTGATGTTGCTTTTTTAATGTAAAAAATATATGAAAGATGCAGGGAGGGAAGGAGATGATTCTCATTTCTGTGTTGTGTCTGTAACACATACCAAGATTTTTTGATGGGCCTGCTCAGCTGTAGCATCTCAGCTTCATATTTCCAGCTATAAACTCACACTTTAGAAATCTGAAGGCGCTTCCTTTGATCTATAACACGCTGTGTGCAGTCATGCTGGCACTGTGAAAAACTTGCAACTAGAGACAGCATCTGTCTAGAAATCTTACAGTGTCTGGCCGCATATATACAAACAGTGGGTAGGACACCAATGTAGTGGAATGTGGCTACATAAATGAAAGAATTTGCTCCTGCCAAACAGTTCTCTCTCACAATTAAAATGAAGTTTTCCTTTGGATAGTGACTGAGTTTATAGCACTTCCATAAACCAGAAGTTCCAGAGCAGACTAGAGTAAAGCTGTATTTATCCCTAAATTATATGCTCTTGTCTTCATGAGCAGCTGCTGGCTGGTCCCATACTTCTGGCACATGAGTGAGAATCTTCCAGTTATAACAGTCGTTCTTAATTTTTTTTGGGTCACAGGCCTTTTTGAGAATCTGATGAAAGCTATGCCCTCCAGAAAAATACACATAAAACACATACAACATTTTGCGGACAGCATATTTTATTGCAATGGAAATGGATTTCCTTCATATCGTTTAGTCTGAAACAAAAAAAAAATTACAATGTGAACACTTCAAAACATTAAATATTTACCTTGAAAGTCATTGTGACAAGTAAAATTCAAGGAACAGAAAGGAAATCAAAGGGAAATATCATTTTATGCATCCAGTACATGAATCCCCTAAAGCACATCTATGGACCTCAAATTAAGAGTCCCTGTGAAGTCTCTGTCATGCCATGGACAATGGTTGGACGATCCTCTGTGCATGCATGGTACATGTGCCTCTGTCCTGTATGAGGGTGACATCTTTTCTTTCCATTTGTAAGTGTGTATGCGTAATATTAAGCTACAGCAACTTAATGGGAGAGCAAGCAGCTGAGGTGATAGAAGCTGTGAAGACCAGAGCCTGGAAATGTTTGTGACTACAGCTCCCAGAAATATGTCACCAGCATGCCCACTGCTCATATAGACTGGGAGATTTGGGGGTTATAGTCCAAGAAAACAGTGATCTTATCAGGCTGAGCATTTCCAAGCTTTCAATTTCAGAACATTTGGCAGCAATCTGAAAGTACAACTAACTGAAACTGACTTATCATAGTCAGAATATGAAAAGAGTTAACATGATTGCTCTTTTATGAAGTCCAAATTTTGGAATACATAGGAATTAATATTTACAGTTACTTCAGGAATGATTTTGTAGAGCGAAGTCAGACAGAAAAGTTGCTTATCCCCATTCCTGCATCTGGAGATTATCATGGTGTGGGACACCAGTGTTTTCCTCTGGAGTTTTCATCATTGATTTTTCATCATTCATTCACACACATATTCTGGAGAATCTAAATATGACCCTGCCAAATAGTTCATTCAAGGGTTCCCTCTGTTCTTTCCCAGGTCGGAGTGGGAATTTTGTGGCTCTCTGGATGTTGTAGGACTTCAGCTCCCAACATTCCACACCAGTGATATGCTGGCTTGGGCTGCTGGGAAGTGCAGTCCAACAACAACTGATTCCCACCCCTGCCCTAAGTTTTTGGTTATTTTTCTGATCAGTGGCACAACCATAGTGACAGCTTTTACCAAATGCACTGTGGAAGTGCTATGGATTTGCCTGGTGGAGAACTTGGCCATATGGCCATTTGGGGCATGGGTTCACATTTCTCCATCCTTGCCCTGCATGTCTTCCTAGCTGTGTGGCCACATTTACCTGTTTGGTGCCAATGAAGCCACTTTTTAAAAAGCCACTTTCAGTGGTTCAGATGATGATGTTCATCCTTCCTTCCTTGCCAAACAACTGGGACCAAGCTACACATGTCATTATTTATCACAATGTCTGTGCTTTGTTTTGTAAATAGCAGCTGGAGGAAACCTGGAACTGCCGCATGACCCGTGAAAGGGGGATTTTATCTCTCTCTTCTTCCTATGGTCCTGAAAAATGCAATACCTCTAAGTGGCCATATGTAATTCAAAGTAAGTTCCTAATGGTGGCAATGGAGTTTTTCCTTAGTCTGAAAATAGCAGCTTCAGAGAGGAGCTTTTTCTTGGGACCATAGTAGGAAAAGAATGGGTTAAACTCCATCTCCACAGCTCCCATGGCCTTAAGGTTTCTCTGGTTTTCCATGGATGCTATAAGGAAAACCAAAATGTGTTTTTTAAACTGTGCTTCTGATTTCAGGATTCTGCAAGTTACAGGGAAAAACAAGAAATCCCCCACATTCCTGTCTTAGTTCTGCATTTGATTGTTAAGAATTATAGTTCCATCATTGTTTGAAGCCTGGCTAGTGAGAGAACAAGTGACAGCACACTGTCATATGTCTGAAGACCATATAAGCCCTATATATGCAGGGAAGTATGACAGTCAGGGAAGAAAAAGGAGAGACTGATTTCCCAAGAGTCCCTTCTGTTCTATATCAGGGCAAATTTGCCAACTAAAGGTCAAGAATGAAGGCTGATCTGACTAGGAAGTGTTTATGTAAGGCTTACAACCAATTAGGGCCAGGCTAAGAGCCAGTCACCATTTATGAGCAGTATGAGCTTCTGCAGAAGAAAACACAGACACAGACAGACACACACAGAGAGTGACCTTCCATAAGACGTGAATGCCTGAGGCCTCTGCTTTTGTGCAAGTTCTAGACATGCAGACCAGGAGATAAGCTGTGTCATCATCCATAAACAGTATTTTTGAATGAAGTAGCAGCTGGTTCTGTCTCTAAATAAAAGATATCAGGTAACACAGTTAAGAAAGACCTCTCTTTGAGGTCTTTCCTGTGATGGTCATTGGTATACTGAATAGAATAAACTTGGGCTTCTGGAGCAGGGAAGCATGTCTTCTAACATTTTGCATGTGAAAGTGAGACACACATGGACAAGGAACACCAGCTTGTGGCCAAGATGACAGAGGTTAGTAAGGAGGAAGGATACACAAGCTAGGAGAGGCTGTAGCAGTTTGATTTTGCTGTAGTCTACTGAGGCAAGACTCCACACCCTCTTCTCCTCTTCCTGCTGCTGAGTTAAACAAGTGCAAATTACTTCTGCACATTGAACTTAGTTTGCAACAACTGAAATAAAGTTGGAGAAAAGGGGAAAGTTCACAAGAGAAGTTGGAACATTTTTTAAAGCAGCTGAAAGGGGGATGGCAGAGGACTAACCAAGACTGTCCCTGCCAAATTGGGATAGTTGGAGGGTATAAGGAAGCTCTAATGTTAACTTCAAGACCAATTACTTTCTCCCATCTTAAGAGTACTTCTACACAGAGGCTTTTAATCCAAAACATGAAAAACAATTGTCTAGCTATTCCATCTCTCCATCATCACCTACAAATGATTTTTTTTTTTGGTAAGGAAAATTAGGGATAAGCAGCAGAAAAACACAGGAAGGTAACAAATGGAAGATGATGTCATCCAAATCCCTCATGCAATTTCCAGAAATGAGAGATTGTGATTGTACAATCAGATTATCACCTGGAAGCTTCCATAATCTAAGTTACATAGTTGTTACAAGTGAGGGTACAAATAAGGATAATTGGGAATGGGGGAAGCTTCATGGATATAAGGAATACTGATACATTTTGTTATCTTGACAAAGCATGAAGTCCTCAAATGAAGAAACCTGGCTGAGACTTATTTTTGCCCCTGTGCAGCAACAGAACACATTTTTGACCCCATGAAAGAGTGCTTTTCAGTGTTTTAAATTTCATTTCTGTGCAAAATACATATCATGCAAAATGCAATTTTCTTGCATAAACATTATTCTGCATTATTGTGTTTTATTTTATTTTACATAGCTCCCTCTGTAAAAAAAAAATCTTAATGCATTTTTTATCAAGATATCCGGAACTATGCATCAGCTTGGAGTTATGGTTTGAATGTTGAGTTAGGATTCTAGGGCCATTTCCATACTAGACTGTTATAGTGCTATTATTTCACTTTCAACATCCTGTGGAATGTTTTTTTTATAAAAACTTTTTTTTTAAAAAAATGGAAATCTGCAAAACATTTTTCTAGTCTCACCTAGTTGACAGAAGTTTTTATTCATGAATGCTAGAACAAAATAAGCAAAGAGTTATATCCCTATACTATCCTTAATATATTACTGGAAACTGATGTGGGGCAGCTCAGTTGGAAAACCAGTGGCTTACTCTGTGTAATAAGGTAGAAAATGGCGATAGAGAGTACTAACATGAAATGTGTGCCTGGCTCCTCTCACCAGAAGCCGAGGCCAGTGGTGAAGAAATAATGGAAGCCTCTTTCCATATTTAAGGATATGATACTTTAAAAGTCATCCTGATCCAGTTGTGTGCTACAGACAGAAGTTGTTATTGAGAGACAGAATGGAAGATAGCCATTTTAATACCAAATATAGGATTCTTGTAATTGTCCAAAATATAAACATTTAGCCATCACAAATGTATGGGATGATTTTCTTGTATCTGCCCCACAGGACTGTAGGACTCTAACTGAAATGTGTCAAAATAAATATTTTACAATTTCATGGGGTGGGGGGAGAGTTAATTCCATCCACCTGAAATGTGGGCTAATTTGTATTTTTTTAAACAGGCACAAGAACAAAATTATATCCAGGAGCAAAATTATAAATAAGTGGCAGCAAGGCAGTCATTCAGTTTTTAGTTCTTAAAATAAATCCAAATGCCTTGTGGAAGAAGATATGAAGTCTGAGAGCTGCTGTTGGCAGCAAGATACAGGAATGAGCTCTCCAAGGTTGCCATCTTTTGTCAGTGGCCAGTCTCTTTTTCTCTCCACAGTGGCTCTGGATTCTGTCTGCTGATCACCGATGTCTGGCAAGGACAAAACTATACAGAACAAGGTCCAGGCTCTGCATTATTAAACTAGAGGTAGTATATTTCAGTGGTTGGAAATGTACTTCCTGGCTGGGGAATTTATGGAGCTGTCATTCAGAAATGGAACTTTCTCAGCCTCTGGTACTTTCCGTATAGCTGATACTGAGGCCATTGTCTTGTGAGATAATTGTTTTATGTTCTCCACTTCCTTTTACCAAGGGACATAATTCACAGGTATGTAGGTGTTATCAGGGCTCAAGCATAGTCTTTTTTTTAACTTTGTACAAGGTTGAAAAACTGTCAGGCTTCCCACAGTGACATTGCAATCCTCATGCCATATGTACATTTTCATGAGTCATGGAAAAAGTTTGTTTTAATTCTAAAATTACTGTTCCATATTCAACATTTCTTCTGCGCAATATCTGCTCTTGCTATTGTTCTTCAAAAACACCAAGCTTGAAAGTCCTACAAATTTGCTGGCTACCTTCTAAATCTTGGTGATTAATAAAGGAAATAGCCTGCCAATGACGATGACGACGATGACGACGACAACAACTTCTCCTTCTCCTTCTCCTTCTCCTTCTCCTTCTTCCCCTTCCCCTACCCCTTCTCTGCCTCCTCCTCCTCCTCCTTCTTCTCCTTTTTGTTCTTCTCCTCCTTCCTCCTCCTCCTCCTCTTTCCCCCTCCTCCTCTTCCCAGGTTGAGACACAAAGCGGGTTACACCAATTAAAAAGATATAGTTAAAAATCACAAACTACAAAAGTTAAAACATAATTAAATCATTAAAAAGCATTAAAAGAAAGTTAAAATACATAATTAAAAACTCACACACCCATACACAACAGCAACACAGTTAACACAGTTAAGCACATTCTATCAGACAAGCCACAGATAGTCACATAAGCATTGAATGCCTCTTGGAAAAAAATGCCTTTACTTGACTATTCTCATGGATTGTTTTGGCAGCAAGCATTAGGACAATTACTGTTAAAACTTTCTCTTTGAATGTTTTCATTCCAAAATCATGAATTAGCCCCTCAATGTCAATTTCTCTTTCATTTTACACACAATAAACTAGATGACCAGGTGGCTTAGCTGCTCTTGCTGCATTGTAGCATATGTACATTTTTTATGGGTGCTAGCTTTCTGAAACATCTTTCATCTTTTAATAAGGTCGTTGGCAGTGTACAGAAAAGATGCAGAACTATGCATATCATCTGACCACTGAGCTGATATCCTTTGAGGAAGAAAAAAAAATCTGTGAGGCTGTGCACATTTCTCTGAAAATTAGTTGCTTCTTGTAAATTTCAATTCAGTAGTATAACTGGAGATAGTTTATATTATTTTCTAAATGTAGACTTGAAGGTTTGTTTTCAGGTGAAACAGATATTTAGATTCTAGTGTCAAATACTGTGGGCCTTCTGTAAATGCGGGGCTTCTATTCCAGCAATCTCTGTGAATAATGGGACTCACAAATGTTCACATTGCATTATATTCAATGGTGGCAACATGCACATGCAGGTTTCCGCAGTTGGCATGAACATCGCCACCATTTTAAATATAGGGATGCAATGCTTCCTGCAAACATGAACTCGCTTGTGTGGAGGTTGTAGGTGAGAGGCACACTGTTCTTCAAGGCCAAATAAAATATATAGGAGATGTTATTGGTTGCTTTGAACCTATGCTCCAGTGTGTACATGATATTGTCCAGTGCTGCAATGAAAAAGTGACTGTGAATGAATTAGATACTTAGGGGCCTGCAAATCCTATCAGAAGAAACACTATTTGATCCCATGGTTTACAGTGTTTTGCTGTGTCCTTCTCACCAGTCACGTCTCCTCCTTATCTAAGGACAATCATTCATGGACTCAGTCTACTCCATCAGATACATAGGGCAGAAGATCTCTAGAGAGACATTTGGGATGAGAACAGTGTGAAAGGTAATGGAAATGCAAAACTGTGTATGAGTTTTAATAGGTATTCATTTAATCATGGTCAGAAATAGTTGTTAAAAGGAGAAAAATTGGAGACAGATTTTTCATACAAGCTCAGATAAGCAGGAAAAAATATGTAAGAAGGACCTTGTCTAGTATGTAGATAACACAGTTATGAGGAAAATCCTTTTGTATGCATGACCATGTTGAAAAACTAATGTGTTAATATATCCAGTGTGCCATAAACTCATTATCTCTGTTAAAACTATTGCCAATGGATTAGAGTTTGTAGATATAGCTTAGTTTAGCTGTTTCCCTTTTCAATCTTTCTTAAATATTTTTAGTTCAAAAACTGCTACTTGGATGCCCGAGAAACAATGTGCAAGAAAATGACTAGATTCCTTTATGTCTTTTTGTGCAATCCTACCTGCTCAGTTTGGAAGCAGACTCCATTCAATGGGATTTACCTTCAAGAGATCATGTATAGACCTGCAAATTAAAAGTCTAGTCACTTATCCGGACTCATTTGGACTAGAGTAAACATGTATAGGATTGCACCATGTCATGTAAAATAATCAGCTATTTCTCCTTCACAGCAAGAAGTACTACAGCATGCATGATTGAAAGGCTTCCTTCCATTTTAAGGTCTTTGGCTGTAAAGAATGGGGCTGAAAGAGAAGGTGATGAAATTGAACATGATGCATCTCACACAAAGTCTGGTCCATCTCCAGCCTCTCAGGCCACCTGCTGCCATCGGTTTCCCCTACTGTTTTCAGAAGATTCTTGAAACAGATGCAGCTGGGCTGTGGCCAACTTGGCATGAGTCTGTATGAATCTTGAGACACTTTATGACCTTAACACCACCAGGCTGGAATAACTGAGGCTGTTTACAGCTATAGCCAAACCTACATGAAAGGCTTTATTATCACGGTAGTTGGGATATAAATCAACTCAGCTCTGCCATCTCGCCTCTCTGTCATTGACCTTTCTGGAAGGAGTGGCAAAGGAACTTATGGATAGCTACATATATTCACATGCCATGATAGACTCTTTCTATTACTGGCTGCTGTCCTTGTTCTTACACGGTGCATTCCAATAATATTATACCCCAATGAACTTTCCATCGTGAGATCATTATCTCTCCTGTGGCTGCGATGGTAGCATGCTACAGTTCATTGACATTGTAAGAGGCAATACAAATTATGCACATTGTAGGAAAATAATAATGGCGTAAGTTTCAAAAGTACTGAAGCCGTAACCCAAACCTGCAAAATTATTGGAGACAGTGATGGCATTGCCCATAAAAAAAAAATCAGATAGAAATCCAGATATTTGCTTCACCAGTTGCTCAGTTTAAGCTACCATTTTAGCTTCAGAAAGGCCACTAGAATTTGACCTGAATATATTTTGCCTTTTCATAGCATTGTGTATATGATGTGTGTGTAAGGATTCAGAATGTAATCTGAGAACTGAAAAAGGGACCCTTTCACACCATGCAATTACAGGACTATGTTTCCATTTTATCTGCCATGGCTGTGTCCTTAGAAATCCTTGAGTTTGTAGTTTGATGAGGCACTATAGCTCTCTGCCTGATTGTTCTAAGTACTTCTCCCCAAATGCAAATCCCTGGATGCCATAGAATGAAACTATAGCATTTAATGAGAAGTCATAGTGCTCTGTAATTGTGTAGTGGGGATAGGACCCAAAGACATATAAAAAATATTCCGCATTGATTTTTTAAAAATGAATTTACCCCATTCCACCCCTCCTAAACTTAACATGGAACCAGATGCAATTTTCAGTCAGAAATGCATGCATTTCCAGATCTGTGAGGCATTCTGTGAAAGAAAAAAATGTATTTGATGGCATGCACTTATTTGAAAAATGGATAAAAACTACCACATGCCTTTCTACAATGCACAGAAACACATATTAGTCAAAGGGAACATACATCTATTAATGCATCCATTTTTTAAAAGAAAAAGTGGACAAAAATACACATACAGATGCTTTTTCCATTAAAAAAAATCCAAGCAAAATTGGCATAGAACAGACTTGGAAAATGGAAAAGGTTGTCAAACATAGAGAATGGACTTGATAGATCCATCCTGTTACTGTCATGTGCAGTACACAGGCCTAACCTGGAAAGCAACCTCATACTTTAATGGGTGTTAATTAATGAGTATAGTCAGATTGGTTCATTGGCACAGACCAATTTTAAAAGAGCTGTATGTTGTTGCCCTATGAGGTTTGCCATGTCCTTTCCCTAAGGCTGAGTGCGTGTGGCTTGTACTAGGTCACCCGGTGGATTTCCATGGGTGAATGCAGATTCATCTCTGGTCGCCAGAGTCCTAGACTAACACTAAAATCACACTATACCATGCTGGCTATCTATTCAAGATGCTGATACCTACTTTTCTTAGCCTCATGGCTTAATATTAGAGTTGCCACCTAGAAAATAAAAGAGGATTCATTATCTTCAATGGTTGTGAAGAATAGAGAGTTTCAGCATGTGGAGCTTTCATGACAAGGACAATCTGCCAAAATTCCCTCTTCTACACAGCTATTCTGCTATATTTTTAGCACTGTTCTGCCCCCCCCCAATCTGGCAACCTTACTTGGTAGCCAAATATTTGAAGGATATGTTTGCCTGCCTTGAGTTCCTTCTTGAGGAAAAGTAAATGGTACATCTCTAAAAGAGAAGCTCATTTCTATCATGGCATCATGATTTTGAAAGCTTTTTCGAAAAGAAGCAGGTCTGACACCAGCACTGCATTTTTGTTTGTTTCCTTTTTTGCCTGGGCTATTTAAATAGAAATGTTGCCTCTGCCTTCCTATGTTTTCTATAGTTTTGCTGCCTCTTATTTGTTGCAGTCATTATTGACATTGTATTGTATTCTATTTACATTGGCACAATTAATTTTCTTCAAGTCTTTTTGCACTGCTCCAAAATCCATTCAGATGAATGGCAGTTTAGAAATATTTGAAATAAATATACATAAATAAATACGTACTGTGATAAATTCAACCCATAGATTCCCACCCATTCCCTTCAAAGAATTTCAGCAATTGGAACCGCACATTTGATACTGACACTGGTATGCTTTCAAGAATCCTGGTTATCCAATTTGTTTTTTAGACATCAAAGTACCATGCAATTTTTTGGCCTTATTATTAAAACATAACAGAATTGCAACCATGTAGAAATCTCTCTATTAACAAAACAATTAATCAGAATTTAACTAAGGCCACCTGAAGCCTTCCAAAGGAGCTTTGTTGTTCTTGGATTTCTTTTTTCATACTTGTCTCTTCAGTTCATCTCCACATTTAGAGAAATATGTAATTCCAGATTTGAAAAAAGACCTCTCTTATGTGAAGAGCTTAGGAAATCTACCAAACGAAGGTTACAGTATGAATAGTATGTTGAGATAATTTCATTTCATCCTAAAGTTATCATCTCAGGAGGAAAGTGTGGAATCTCTGATGCAGACAAAAGCCTGAGGTAGAGCTCTGAAAGTACAAACAACATAAAATGTAGGGACAATGAATAAAATTCTTTAAAGTGTATGCATGGGGTATGTGTGAATTCAGTGACACAGCAGACAAGTAGTACTTGGAGCAGAATCTTGCGTATCATCATCACCTAGTAGTAATATCCCTGCTTTAGTCAGCTGTACTCTCCATATATGCTACCTTTTCTACATACCTCTGACATTGGAGTACAGGGTTGGTTTCATATCCTGCAACATTTCCCAGATTAAAACCAGGAAGTGTATGGCCAAGCAACATCAAAGTGTTACCCTGGCTTTGGGGGGGGGTCCACTGGGGGACACCTTGATTTCACTCCAAAAATGCAAAGACTAGGGAAATTAGCGGAGCAGTGGCAATGGCAAAATGAGGGGCAGGGTAACCCTGCAGAATCTTTTACTCAGTTTTTATGGGGTCAGGCCAAGCAAAAAGCCAGACAATTGTACCAATAAATGGATTTTATTAATAAATGTGTTCTCATGTACTAATGCACTCACTCACTCATGCACACAAGGCTTTTGAGAAGGGAAAGAGGTCAAAATTTATAGGAGATATAGTGGAGAGGGTGTAAAGACAGTGATACTGCACCTATCTAGAAGTCTGTGGTCCGGGAAGTGGCGAGAAGGATGGAGCTCAGTGAAGAGAGGTGGCTGAAGGGATCACTCGACCAACAAGTGCTGGCCTACTAGTGTGGTGGGGAGTTCTCTGAAGAGACCCTCAAAAACTGGGACTACTTATAGGGCAGAATGTACCTGAAGGGCAGGCCCTCTTCTTGGGAGAACAATGGCCAAAATAGAAGGAAAAATGCCGCACAATAGCAATTTGATAGTTTGCATGATTGCTTCATGTAAATGGACCTCGCCCTTGTAGGATTTTCCAAAGTCAGAGTGGCTAAACCTGGGGAAACCCCAGTAATCCCTTCAAGTTGGCTATTCATGGCTGAAGACCCTTTGTTCATGCGAATGTGTCTAGCCTGAGGTCTCCTTGGGAAATGTGACTGGTGATTTTCCTGGCCTTGACCTAATTTCAGTCATTCGACCTATTTGTCTACACACTCAGCTGGGCAACCTCTCTGGCATGGCAGGCATATTTGATATTAATTTTATATCCCCCAGGATAGAGTCTGCCACTGGGGTAACAAAAGTGTGGCTGAGATGGCAAAAATTATTGATGAGGAAGAACACATAAGTTAGGAGAGATTATTGCAGTTTGCTTTTGCCGGAGCCTATTGAAAATTATCAGTTAAGAAGAACACACAAACTAGGAGAACGTCCAGTGGTTTGACTTTGTATGAGTCTAGTAGGAAGGGTAGAATTCTACCCACTTTTCTCCTCCTGCTGAGTTGAATGCAAACTACTTTAGCCCTTTGGACTCAGGCCCTTTCCACAGCCTATGGGATCCTGGTTGTGTCCTGTGGGGATCTCGGTAGAGGTTCTCTCAGGAGGGGAGCATGACAGGAGTGTTCCCCTCTGCATCAACCACCTGCGGGGATGAAGGAGATGTGATGGCCATGCCTCTTGCTTCCACAGTGCAGCTGAGTACTGTCCCAGGCTGTGCTGGGGCAGTAAGTGCAGCCATTGTGCTTCCTGACCCTCCACAGCTCAGGTAAGTGAAGGCAGGTGGAAAGAGGGCAATGTGATCACCGATCATTGACGGGGAGATCTCATCAATAATTTGCGGTGCAATCACACTACCTGGGGATGGGATAAGGACGGAACCCAAACAATGTCATGCAGAAGCATTATCTGGGTCCCATCCTTCCCCGTCCCCAATGCTGAATGATGACATCCTGAGGAAAGGGCCACAGTTTGTGGCAATTGAAGTAAACTGAAGAGAAAGTGGAAAGTGAAAGGAGGAGAGAGAAACAGGAATATTTTAAAAGCAGATGACAAAGTGAAAGAATTCACCAGGTCTGTCCCTGCTGAATTGGGTAAGTTAGAAGGGTGAATTTCAGCGGGTATGCCTTGTCATGCAAACCCCACTTGCTGAAATTCCCCTTTTTGTACAACCATTAAAGCTACGGAAGCTCTCTCCCATTTTTCACTCTGCAACCTTAGTCCGTGCTCTAGGAATTAAACAAACAAGCAAAGAAATCCTAAAAATCTTAATTAAGCCAATATAATGAAGGAAGGGTAATGTGTAATTTGCCTTTCAGTAGCCTTGTTCCTTTGTATGCTCATTTATGTGCACTTTTCTACCTTTTTCTCAGCCCCTGAGCATTTGGGAAAATGTGGAAACAAGGTGAAGAATGAAAGGTAGAGAAGAAAGTAGTTCATGTCTGATGGGAAGAAGAAAGAATACATTGCACCCTGCTCTCCTACCTCCATTCACTGTCTTGTGTTAGTACAATCAAAACCTGTGTAGAGTTTATTGTAATAATGGCTGAGACTGTAATAGAAGCAATAGGATATACAAGCCAAATATTATTCTTAGAGAGAGCCCAGAACACTTGGTTTTCATTATACTGAATAATTGTAAATTGTAATGCTTAATGATAGTTTTTAATGACACAGACTCTTGCCAAAATCCTTGGCAGCCATTTTGATGTTATGAAGGAGGTGGAAGAGAACTCAGAGGGCCCATGATCTGATGTAGAACTCATCTGCGGAGATCAAAGAGAAGAGTTCCAGTCATGGATTTTACATTTGGTGCCATACTTCCTCCCCCCCCCATTTTCTATTTAAAATTGGCATTAAATGCACTTCAGCCTTCTCTATTACCCATTTTCCCCATTACATAATCAGCCTTAAGACCAGCTTTATGGATTTTCTGCTAGGGCTGTTGAGAAAATGTGATTTTTCCAAAAACGTATGAAATTGACCATGTAACTTATGAGTGAATTGCCCAATTTAGTTCCTGTATTTGTTTCATTGAATGACCTAATCAGTTCATCAGCATGTTTACTTGAAAGTCCTAGTTAATGCGATAGAAGTTTCTTCTGTTTAGACATACATTAATACCCAATTCCCTTAATGCCTGATCCCCTCTGTCTGCTGCTATTTAACCTTTAGGCTTGTTTCTGAAGACAGCATCTTCAAAATTTTTACCAGATATATTTATTTGAGAAAAGAAATCTGTCTCCCTACTAGACTAAACTGCAAGCCAGTGCATAGTAGTTTATAACTCTGGAGCCCAGGGTTCAAATCCCCACTCAGCCATGGAAACCCACTGGGGTGACCTTGGGCAAATTATACTCTCTCAGCATCAGAAGAAGGCAGTAGCAACCCTCTTCTGAACATACTCTATGAAGAAAACCCCATGACAGGTTCACCTTAGGGTCATCATAAATAGGAAACAACTTGATGGCACAACTAGACTGAAAATAAAATAAAATAAAAATCATGGAATTTTGCAGTACAGCATTATATTTTTGTCCATTACAATTAGACAAAAATATGGAATAGTGCTGGATATTACTCAATGAAATAAATGAATTTCCCACTCGATAAGCAGATGTTGTTCTACAGATATGCAACTGCTGTCTCTAATGTGAAAACCCCCAGCAAATGACAATTAAAAGATGGGAGCCAAGTTTTATGGCAGCAGCCATTTCGAATTTCCGAGCACTTCAAAAGTCATACTTCCAACTATCCTGATTGGCAAGGGACAGCCATGATTAATCCTTTATTGTCCCATTTTTAAAGCGGTTTTTAAAATGCCCCAGTTTCTCTTTCCTCCTCCTGTTTTCTTTCTTTCTGCTCAGCTTACTTCAATTGCTGTAAAAGTTCAACATGCGAAAGAAACTGCTGCAGCCTCTATTAGCTTGGGTGTTCTTTCTCATTACTAACTTTTGCCATCTTGACTGCACTGAATGTTGTTTAGCCACACACGTTCCAGTTTTCTTTTGTGAAATGCTGGGGGTGGTGGTGGTATGAAAAGTAGCTCAGTAAAAGATTCGTTGTAAAAAGAAAACAGGGCAGCTATTACAATTTTATTCTTCTCTAATGAATATTTGCCCTCTTCCAATGTGCAGCCAAAGCAAAGCAGCTGATATCACAGTGGTTGAACATAGTGGACGAATGACCTTTGCCAATTCTAGGCAGTCTTTTCCACTTTCACCTAATGGTCAGGTACAACAGAGGTGGACAAAGTGTGGCCCTGGAACCACCTGCTTAGACCAAAGCTATTTTGGTGGTTCCCCCATTCATCTCAAATTCTCTCATCCTTTCTTTCAGACTTTGTTGTATCCTCTAGTGAGCACAGCCAGCCATTTTGACATGTTTAACCCCCAATTTAGGTTGAATCCAAGGAGATCCCCCCCCCAAAAACCAGAAGTCACTAGAAAATAGCCATTTTGCAGGAAAAAGCTTGAGGAACATTAGGGAGTGAAGTGGAAGTTTGGACAATTCCTAAAAGGTTGATTATACTCCTGGACTTCTGGAAGTTGCCCACTCCAAATTAGAGCAATGAGTGACCTCCTTTCAGTGTGTCCCTAGTAGATTTTGATTCTCTTACTCATAAGAAAGTCCTGTTCACCTCAATAGAAATATTCAGGTATGCATCTTTGGTGTTTCAGCCATGAGTGTCATGTTTTTTTAAGTCTTTCTTAGCAAGACTAATATTAAATGCCAGCAGAAAAGGCTCTTCATCAACTGCAAATGTGTGCTTTGGGAAATTTGAAAGGATGTGCCCCTCCTTTACTATGAAATGCACAGTCGTTCCATATAGTCACGGAATCTGTCAAACCATATGGCTGGCAAATATAAGAGATAGATGCAGCCAGAAGCACAGCACCCAAACTGGCTGCATTTGACATCCAAAGAGTATAGATTACGAAGGAAATCACATTCCTGTGAGATGTTTTCAGTTTGCCATCCAGCTGACAATGTATCTCGTACTCAATTGTTCTTAGTGCAAAGAGTTGGATTTTTCTTGGATGGTGGTCTTCTTGATGCTGTAAAGAGGAAAAACTCCCATTTATTCAGGAAGTTATAGGAATATTTTAAACAACCTTCTACCCCAAAATCATTTAGGGTAAGCAAATGTGCATTAGTGTCAACTGCTCTCCAGGATCTGGCAGCTTCAGGTCCAGCAGAGTGGATGCATTGCAATGCTACTCCACACGTGCACCACAGACCACAATACCAAAGCTAGAATCCTTTGTGTTAAACTCAAGGCAACTTACCTGAGACATTATTATAATGGCCAGTAAAATGGTGGTGAGTATGAACCTTTTCCAAGTGGTTTAAATTAGTGGTGGTCCAAGACATTTTGCTTCCTAAAGCAGAACCAACATGATAGTCTCTTCCTCCTGCTGGAACTGTACTTGTATTGCTGTACAATTGAGACTACAGTTGTGGCACTCATTCCTACCTGAGGCAGGTCACAACACCCTGCCACATAGGTGTCATACCTTTCAACATTTCAGAGGAAAACTGAGACACCTGTGGTTGAAAGGGCAAAAATTATTAATGAAGAAGAACATGCAAACTAGGGCCCTTTCCACATGATGGGATGCAGCAATCTTTTTCGCTGCAGCCTCAATGTGGATGGAAAGCGCGCCAGAAATGCTCCCCTCTGCAGCTGGCCCAGTTGCTACAGGGGAGCACTCTCACCCCGACTCTTCCCTTCTGCAGTGCAGCTGAGCATTTGCCATTGCTGCTCTGGGGAGGGAGACGTTGCCAGTGCGCTTCTGCCCTTCAACATGGGTGGGAAAGGTGGCAGCGCAGCACAACAGTAAGTGTAAAATGAATTTTTCCTGTTTTACAAATACCACACTCACGTGATGACAAAATGGCGGTGGGACCGCAACAACATTGTGCAGAAGCATGGCCCACGGAGCGCCGCCATCATGTCACAACTGCAGAGCAGCCATAAGGGTGGAAAGGGCCCAGGAGAGGCTCTGGCAGTTTGCTTTGTTCTGAGCCTTCGGTGAAGGGCAAGATTCTGGCCCCACCTCTCTTCTCCCCCTGCTAAGTTAATTGAAAGGAAATTACCTTTGCACTTTGAGCTTTCGTAGCACTTGAAGTAAATTGCAAAGAGGGAAAGTGGGGAGAGGTAAGAGAAACAGGGATATTTTAAAAACAACTGAAAAAGTGGGATGACAGAGGATTAATTGGGAATGTCCTCATCAAATGGGGACAGCTGGGAAGAATGGGATGGGCCAGACGTGCTTTGAACAAAGCCTGACTTATCTAGCTCTGTAGTGGAGCAGCCCTCCCTCACTCCTCCATCTGCTTAATGAGAAGCCACTACTACAAACAGCAGCAATATATTAACAATTTAATAAATTAAGTGTAATAAATTAAATTTAATAATTTTACAAATTATTGTAGATTGTAGATTGAGGCAGCGAACAACAACATATAACATCAGTTAAAAGAGCCTGTAAAACCAATACATATTAAAATCCATCAATATATACTTTAAAACCATAATTTAAAAATAATCTGGATAGGCTTGCCAGAAGAGACTGACCTTTTCTGTTGATTTAAACTTAGATAGCATCTTGAGCTGATTAACCTTTTCCAGCAAGTCATTCAACCATCTGAGGGCAGCCAAAGATAATGTAGCCCAACATATAATGCGTTGCAGAAGTCCAGTCTTGAGGTTACCAGTGTGTGTGTTAGGTCTTCCAGTTCTAGAAAGGGGTAGAACTGGTATAACCGGCCATATCCTCACTAGATTGTTATAGTGCTATTATTCCATTTTCAATATCCTATGGAATCCTGGGATTTGCAGTTTAGGGCGGGGCCTCGATGCAAACACAGGCCCTTTCTGAATGAGGTGAGGGAATCACTCCATGCCATTACCTACCGCTTCTTCTGGGGTCCGAAGCAACACAGACTGTCCCTGAAGCCATTCCACAGGGCTCCTCCTTGGTCCAGGGTGTCAGGACTGACTTGTTAACCGGCTCTTGAGGCTGCTTGCCAGGCCTTGGCGTTGACACAGGGCGAATTGGAGCAGTGCGAGGTTTGTAGATCCACACTGCTCCGGCTTCCAAAATAGTGGCTTCCAGCTTCCAAAATGGCGGCTTCCAGTTGGTCGTGGGTCCCGACCAACCACTGAAGCTTGCCACGCCTAAAGCCCACCTTCCACAGATTGCAGGCTCGCATTGGTGCGAGCCTGCGAATCTGCACAAGGGAGCAGGAACGCAATGGCACATTCCAGGAACATGAAGACCTGTTTTTTCTGGTCTTTCAAAAACACACTGGAGGACCACTTGGAGTTGTCTTGGAGCAGACTGAGGTGCGGATCTCTGGTAAGTAGTCCTCTCCTCGTCTGCTTCAAGGTGCAGACAACCTCCCTGCGAGGACGTGCTGCCCCATTCTAATTGCCTGGTGCGGAAAGGGCCACAGTCTTTCAAGCAAGTGTAACTCCATCCAGGGCTGGTTGAAACACCCCCAAACCTAGGTTACAACCTTTGACAGTAAGCACCTCCATCTTGTCTGGGTCCAGTTTGTTTTTCCTCATCCAAACCATTACTTCTTCCAGGCATTCATTCAAAGGAGACACACTATCCCTAGCTAATGCTGTTTTTGAAAGCATGGAGAAGTGTATGCCCCATGCCTCGAGATGATCTCTCAGTGTTTCATGTTAGATGTTCAACGGCATTGGAAATAGAATGGCACCTTGTGGTATGCCGTATAACAGCTCCTTTGTTGAGAAGCAGCTATCCTCAAGCCCCACCATCTGGAACTTGCTTGACCACTGAAGCACAGTGGCACTGATTCCAAACACCTCAGGAATTCCAGAAAGATAAATATGGTTGATGGTATCAAATGCAGCAGAGAAGTCTAAAAGCACCAACAGGGATACACTCTGCTACAATGATGGTGAAGTTGACAAAGGGGTGTTCAGTGACTCAGTGAGTAGAATTATACTGGATCAGTTTCAGTTGGTGAGTATGAAGATCACTTGGCTTCCCAGTCCCTGTCCTTCTTGGCTGCTCATCCAGGAGATGCAATTAGATCTCAGTTACAATATATTGTTAATACATCTCTCAAGGAGCGAAGTTTTCCATCTTGTTTAAAAGAAGCAGTGGTACGATCACTTCTTCAAAAGTCCTCCCTGGACCACCTGGATTTTAACAACCATAGATAAATATCAAATCCTCCTTTGTTTTCCTTCCAAGAAAATAAATGGGATCGATGGCAACTCCAAAGTTTATTGTAACAGTCAGACAGAATGTCTCCCTCAGATCACCATACATTTATTTTTAAATAGATACATATTAAATGTTTTGGGTATGTACAGAGCTAAATCCAAAGCATAAAAATGACAAGTTGTAAGTAGCGTTGTTCCTTGTAACTAGTTACTTTTTTTGTGTGGGTAAAGCAAAATTATATTTTAAAAGCAATGCAGAAAGAGATAAATTGGCGCAACACAGGAATGGGCAAAGGGCCCTCTGGGACCATGAGCAATTGCCCTAGGTCTAGGATATTTTTTTGTACCTCAACAGCTTTAAAATCAGCAGACTGATGTTTTTCTGGCCAAAAAAGCAGTGAATTGCTGCTCCTGGAAGCTCCCAGATGTAACAAGTCACTTTTAAATTGGTTGCAAGGCTACTTTGTACTCCTTAGCATTAAAAAAAAATAAAAATTAGAAATAGAGTCTCAGCCTTACTTTTTTTTCTTCTTCAGTTTTTGTTAGTCCATTTGGCTCCTAAAGGGTCTTAAGACCTTCTGCAATGGTCTACCCCTTGTGTATTGAAATGTTCAAATGTTCTTTTAAGGGTTCTTAAGAGGCATTGTAGAGAGCCAGCATGGTGTAATGGCAGCCACTCCTCCGGTGTTCTCACATGTGCAGATGGTGGGACAGACGGAAGGGCCTTCCCGGAAGATCTCAAAACATGGGCAGGGTTATATGGGACAGCATAGTCCTTTAGATCATCAGGATGCAAACCATATGGGGCTTTATAGTTTATGACTAGAACTTGTGAATTGTGTCCAGAAACAGCCTAGCAGCCAGTGTTGCTGTTGCAACAAGGGAATTGTGTGCCTAAGCTAGAAATAGGTACGTGCAGAGGAATGGCTGGTGCAAATAGAGGAAAAATTCATTTCAGATTGTTTTTGAAGAATTTACCAGTTCACAGATTTCTTCACACCTGGAGTGGAAAGCACTTAGGTTTCTAACATGTGGGAGAAAGCAAAATTAACATTTTCAAATCCCTGGTTCAGACGTAATCAAGTGCTTTGATGACTACCTGAAACGACAGGGGTTATTCATTCTAATAGGAAAATAATCTTCTACCAAGGAATGAAATCACAGATATAGAGATCGGATCTTGTGATTTGTACAATCAGAAACATAGCTTAGACTTATAAAGTATGAGGTAGTTCTCTTTTAGAGAGCCAGTATGATGTAGTGATTTGAGCATTGGACTACAAGCCAGGGGACCAGGGTTCAATTCCCTGCTCAGCCATGGAAACCCACTGGGGTTACCTTGGGTGCATCACACACACACTCAGCTCCAGAAAACCCCATGATAGGTTCACAACACCAACATCGTTCTTCTTTCCCATGAAATCATATGAACAGGCCAGCTGATGCATCAGCAAACATTTATTAGATACTTGAGGAAGCACTGCAATACTCATCAAAAGCAGAGTGGAGTTATACTGTATTCACTATAGTCTCTTGGCCAGTCAGAACAACTTTTCTGATGCCATTGGAGATCTGATGGCAAGAAGTGCCTCATCCTACAGACCTTTCTCATCAGCTAGCAGGTTTTCACTTTGCAGCAGCAACAAGCCAACAACAGATGAAGGATGAATTAAATCTCCACACTTTCTCCGATTTCTGCCAGTGACATGTGGTCTTTGTTTACACATTACTCCTTACTTGCTTCCAGGCTAAGCAAAATGACTGAGGTTCTCCAAAATCTACAATTAAATCCACAATTAAAAGGTACCACATCTATTTCTTTCCTCTGTCAGTCCACAATGTTGTCAAAGAATGGATATCTTTTTGTGTTCAGTGCTTTCTTCCAAAAGGAGGCCAGAACATTCACTGCAAGCAAAATCTGGAGGAACAAAAACTGAAGCCTTCATTGTTTTGACCTTATGTTGTCTGAGTCACTGAAAAGACATGGTGCATTGGGTTTGTGGTCCAAGAGACAGTGTTAAGAGTCAGACAGGAGTCAGGTGGGGATGAAACAGTACAACAAAGTGAACCAATTCCCCCTTTGTGCTTCTCAGTGTGCCTAATGAGCACAAGGATTTTTTACTTCCCTTTTGGCATTGGCAATTGCAGCTCTGAGATGCCAAGACTCTGCACATGACAGCTTCTGCCACCTGATATGCCCAACTGGCCAGCCAGGATGTGATTTTGGACAATCAGCATGCAGACCTGGAGTCCATGGCAAGCACTGTTGAAACTGGAGAATGAAGCAGCAGGAGTGTTTGCTGTCACTGAAACACATTGTTCCAATTTGTGGTCATCTTACAGAGAAGGGCTTTGTTGAATTAGCCACAAGTAACAAGACTCACCCATGTTGAAAATAACTGAATAAAGTATTTAAAAAAAGACAATGAAAATAACTGGACAAAAAAAAAAAGGCTTAAGTAGTGCTTGAGGGAAGAGGATAAAACCTATTGGAGGCATTCCACAGTCTTATGGCTGGAAAAGACTATACATTCATAAACTGGTGTCCAGAACCTTGGGAACTATGTTCTGCCTACCACTGTATCATCATATTGTTTCAGGGACAAAATGTTCTCTTATTTACATGAAATAGCCCACAAGGCAGTATAATTTGTAGAGGCTTATAAAGTCATCATGGGACACTCTATCTGGTTAGCTGAATGGTGAGGTTACAGTGCAATTCTGTGGCTCAATGGCATGCCTTCAGGAGGAGTTTGCCTATGCCTTCCTCTGGGGCTGAGAGAATGTAACTTGCCCAAGGTCACCTGGTGGGTTTCCATGGCCAAGTGGGAATTTGAGCTCTGGTTTCCAGAGTCATAGTCCCAACATTCAAACCACTATGCCACACTGGCTGTATATGTAGGGATGATGGATCACTCCATTTTTAGCATATGCCATTTTCTTTGTCTTCATCAGTAATCAGTTTCAGTCTGTTTATTTATTCCCCCTTTTAAAAGACATACAATACTGAATACAATTTAAAATGAATTTTCTCTTTTAGGAAAGTGTGTTAAATTGAATTTGATGTTTCCATAAAAATCCAAGTATTGCTCTGGAATCCTTGGAAGAGCAAAAGTCAATGGTTGACTATATTCTGAACTGCTTGTTAATTTAGGAAATATGGGTCAAGTTAGCTCGTTTCAGAATGTGACGATACAGAAGGCTTTCTCCCACCCACTCCATGCAGCTCTGTACTTCTGGAAGAAGTGCATGTGTCCCTGTAACAGACCAATACACCAGAATAATATACCAACAGGATTCCAGCTTGTAGATCTGCATAGTTCTCCATCGTTCTCATCCCTTCTCATTCCTTCCACACAAACACCTTTACCATACCATCCCTTTTCTACCTTTTATACATTTACGGGGGTGGGTGTGTGTGTGTGACAAGGACAAGGAAGTACTTCCAGTGGGGGCAGTCTGGAGAGCAGCAGGACAGTGGGAGATAGCCAGGGATCCAGATGATGCTGAAGTCCTTCATGAGGTTCAGCTAAGGACTACATATTGCAGGTTCCTTCCCTCAGGTCCCTAACATGCCATTATGAAAAAAAACTAGGAGGAGTGTTAGTACCAGAATCCGGAATAGAGAACAAATGTTGAGCATGGGGGTGAATTCATTAGTGGTACTGAACTGTGCAAAAATGTAGCAGTTCAGACTCTGGAAACATTTTTGTTAGTGTTAATGCACTAGAAGCATTTGTTAAAGAGAATTAAAAAATTTAGAACACCAAAACAAATTATGGCCAAACAGGGTCACAATCCCTGTGCATTTCTTGAAAAAGTAATATACTAAAGTAAGAAGAAATGTCAATTTTTACTCCTATTACTACTGACATCTAATTATTAAATGGATTTTTAACACTTTTTAACAATTTAGAGGTAACAAATTATTTGTAACAAACTATTTCCTAGGTCTGTGTCACATCTGTTGTAGTTGTGTGCCTTCAACTCATTTCTTACTTATGATGTCCCTAAGGCAAACCTATTACATGATTTTCTGGGGCTGAGAGTGTGTGACACACCGAAGGTCAACCAGTGGGTTTCCATGGCTGAGCAGGAAATTGAATCCTGGTCTCTGGGGTCATACTCCTGTGCTTAAACCACTATACCACTCTAGTTCTATGTCACATACTTATTTTATATTTCCTGTGGGTAGCATCTGATACTAGCATTGTATCTGCAGAAGCAATTCCTGCAGGCACAAGTAAGAAGGACTGTCCCTTGCAACCCACACCCCCTATCCTAAAAACCTTCTCCAGAGGTCTGGGAAACTTTCTGGGTGAGCTTTTCGCCACCAGAGAAGGCTGTAAGGGGACAAGCTGAAAATCCCAATGCTACCACTAGCATCACATTGGATTTAGGCCCATGTTTCTTTTCACCAAAGCAGATCAGTCTGGCTAACTTAATGCCAACAATTAGGGTCTCATATTTCTGATTGACATGGATTGCTTCACCTTCCCACAGTCATCTCAAGAGTTCTGGGTTATAGCTACTAGTTGAGTTGAGGCGCTGTCTCTATAATGGATTTCCTTTGAATTTGTGAGTGACTTTGACACTTGGGGTAATGTAAGAATTTATGAAGGAAAAGCAGATCTAGCTGATATATCAAGGGCTAGCCTTGTCTGGGGACATTGGGGAGCTCTAGACAGGACTGAAGTCATTAGGAAAATGTTCATTCTAACTGTCAGCCTTAAATGCCACTTGTGGTTTTAACAGAGCACTTCACTTTCCATTTCTCCTTGTGATCTCAGTTTCCCAAACACTGATACCAATATGAAATTACTAGAAATAAAAGAGCAGCAGGCATCTGGAAATGATTTGCACATAATTCAACGAAGTATAGGCATGTTTCTTTAAAAGACACAGGAGTTGTTCAAATGATATTTCACAAGACATGACATGCTGGAGCATCTAAACGAATTATATTACAAAGTTTCAGCAGTAATCAAATTTTTAGAACTTGCATTAAAAGCGTCTACTACTGCATTGTGAAACTGGAAGACTTGACCAGAAATTTTCCTGACAAATCTGACGAGTCTGAAGAATTGCACGTGATATTGTTTTCTACAAGGCAAGGGCTAAGATCAACCTTAAGAACAAGAATCACTACAAATGATGATAGTGTTTAGGTGTTAGGCAGATCTACCAGCAAGTCAATGGATTAGAATTAAAGAGAGAGGAGAAAAGAAGTTACATGATACTTTCCCTTCCATTGTTCACTCTGACCATTTCCACACTACACTCTTATAGCACGATTATTCCACTTTGCAGTTTTGGGAGGGGCCAGCCGTTGTAAGAGTATAGTGCGGAAATGGCCTCTGACTCTGTCCTTGATGGAATGATGGGGAGGTACTTTGAATGCTTTTTTAAAAAAATATAATTTTATTAAGTTTCACAAATTAAAAAATGCTTTAACTGTATACCCTAGACTGTTATGGTACTGGGCCTTCAAGACAAGTCTTACTTATGATAACCCTACCCTAGGATTTTCTTGGCAAGATTCATTCAGAGGAAAGTTGCCACAGCCTTCCACTGAGGCTGAGAGAGTATGAGGTGCCCAAGGTTACCAACTGGAGCTTCCATAAGTGGAGCTTCCATGGCTGAGTGGGTATTTGAACCCTGTTCTCCTGGAATCCTAGTCCAGTGCTCAAACCATTGCACACACTGGCTCTCATACATCATCTCTATAGTATGTATGGACAAATTCTGGTAGGTAACTGGCTGCACTGGCTGCTCCTAATGTACTGGGAGGGAGATAGGGGGCACTGAAGCCCTGCCACTACAGTTACTCAGTTTTAATGGTGCACAGAGGCTTTTGCTCTGAAAGCATGTGCCTTATTTGAAAGCCACGTTGTTTCCTTTCCTAATCACTTTCCTTCACTTTGGTAAATTTAACCTCTCTGCTGCTGACATCAACACATTTCTTCTATTTTGTTCTTTCTTCCAGGAGGTGGGAAAGCTCTTTCTCCAGCAGTATTCCAGTTTGTCCTTTTGCTAATATTGATCTTCTCCTTGCCCCTTAAAAGATATAGCCCTAGAGATGCAATCTTATGTACATTTACTTGTACGTAAGTTCCACTGAACACTGCAGAATTTACTTCTGAATATATTTGAGCTGTAGATCCATTTTACACCATTAGATTTGGGGGCCTTTCATGCTACACAATTGAAGGGTAATGATTCCACTTTAACTGCCATAGTTTCATCCTATAGAATCCTGATATTTGTCTAAGAGGCTATCACATCATTGATCTATGGAGTCCAGTAGTGTCAGCTCTATTGGTGGTGGCTGTCCAGTGTTTCAGGCCAGATTCTTTCCTAACTCTACCTACAAATTCCTAGTATTCCATGGCATTCTCCCATCTCAGTACTTAACCAAGCCTGATCTTGCTTAGCTTCCAATCAGATGAGATTGGGTGTGTTCATGATGATATGCTTATACATGTTCTTCATGTCCAGACTGGAACTTGAGAATTTTTTTGGGGGGGGGCAGTTCCGCACTAGATTGCTATAGTGCTATTATTCCACTTTCAACATCCTATGGAATCCTGGGGTTTGCAGTTTAGGGAAGGGCCTCAGTCTAGTGCAGAAATGGCCCAGGACTACAATTCGCAGTAGTCCTGGTAGTTGGAGGATCCTGCAAAGTGTAGTCCAAAAAATAATTTTTTTCCAAGCTATGGACATGACTTTCTTGAGATCTCCCACCTTTGAACACTGCTGGGTTGTTCTGATGTGAACATCTGCTCCTTGATAAAGCAGAAGGGAGGAAACCAGAGGTATTTCAGGAGCCAGGGGATGACCAATCTAGTTAACCCAGGCTTTCAGTCTGTAGTACAAATAGATTTTGGGCAAGCACATCTTTTAAACCACATGCATGAAAACTCTGTTTGATCTTATGTCAAGGGTACAGTGACATAGCCCAGACTGACCTGAGAGTAATTTGGATCATGTCTTCTCTGGGCTAATTTCATGCTTGTGCATTTACTAACTAAGCACATGCAAAAAATAATATTTACTTACATCTACCAAAGTTGTGTTAAGATGCTGATTATGTGTAGATAGTTGGTGGACTTACTGCAAAAATTTAGATTATTACTGCATCTGAGGACTGCTCCATCCCACTCTTCATAACTGTTTATGAATACATACCTTCCAACATTTCACAGATGAAAACCAGAATACATCTGGCCAAGCAACATCATAGTGTGATTGAGATGGCAAAAATTATTAATGAGGAAGAACACATGAGTTAGGAGAGGTGGCCGCAGTTTGGTTTTCCCTGAGTCTTTTGGGAAGGGCAAGATTCCTTCTCTCCCTACTGTTGAGTTAACTGAGTGCAGACTACTTTGACACTTTGAACTAGTTTGCAGCAATTGAAGTTACTGGAGGACAAAAGGAGACACCAAAATTTGGTTTGGACTTCAATTTGGTGGTTCAGAAAATGAATCGCTTTGGCTCAAATATGTTTGGATCTGGTCTGTGTCAGCATAGGTCCTAAGCCCTATTGAGATTTTGAAATAATCAGGGTTCTTGCCTCCTATTGACATTCACCAGAAATACAAAACAGAGGACAGAAGATAAATTTTCTCCTCTTTGCAAGAGCTGAGTGAAATGTGTTACCCTGATTTCTGGGGGTCCCGTGAGGGACACCTAAATGCTCTCCAAATTACACAAGTTGGGGGAAATTAGTCAAAGAGCACAAGTTAGCACTGCAAGAGGCAGGGCAATGGAATGAGATCTTTTACCTAGCGTCTACGGGGTCAGGCCAAGTCAAGGAGCAAACAGAAGTGAAGTAATAATTGCTGTTTTTATTGAAATGCAATCAAACAAATGTACGCATCACACTCACACAGATAACTAGAGAAACAAAGGTTGGAGTTGGATAGAGGGATTTTGAGAGGAGGTTTTTGGTATGGGAAATACTGCACCTGTCCTGAAGCCCGGGTAGTCTGAAGATGAGTTCGTGGATATGAAGGTTCTCAGTACGTGGGACTGAGGGGAAGGCTTGCCAGACAAAGCAGCAGCAAGGCAGTATGGAAGTCGGGAGCGATTTGAGGAAGCGCTCAAAGTCAGGGGTTCTTATGGGGGAAAATGTGGCCGTAGGCTAGTCCATCCTTGGGGGAAAACAATGAGTTTTGGGCTGGAGGCAAAGCCTCCGAAAGGTCAGAATTTAGCATGAATTTAGCCAGTATGCAAACACGGAGTGCTTGACGATTGAGTATTTGGCTCGTCAAGCTGCCTGCTCGGGACAGGGAGTTCTTTGTAAATAGCCTGCATACATCATATGGTACTTACCTTGAGGTCTCCTGAAGCGGTAGTCTGGCTATTTCTGGCCTGCCTGTATTTGTTTGGAATATTACAATTAGCGACCAAACCCGTTTGCGTGCTTGTCCGGGGGCCTCACAAGCACATGGGAAGGAATAGGTGAGGAAGGCCAAATTATTGATATCAAAATGATATCTGGTATCCCACAAGTCCGGGCTAGAAAACTGCGGTAACAAATGTACTGCTGAAGTCACCCCTTTGCAGGGGGTTATTCTTGCCAAATTTCAAAGAAATAGGTAATTTTTTTTGTGCTACCCGATTTTACACAGTGAATGTTTTAAAAAGAACAGCAACAATAACATTTCAATTTCCTGATGCAATTGGATGATTTTTTCAGAAGCCATTGCTCTTTATAAGAGATCAATACTTCCATGTCTTGTCTAATAGTAGTCTTTATAGACAGAATATTCCAAAAGAAGATTAAAGTAATAGGACATGTATAGTTGTTTTTGGTTCCTTGTGGACCATGGAAAATGACAGACATCATAGAAATGGCCTCAAGTGATACCTCTGCAAAGTTGAAGAATGATACAACTGTGTGAATACCAGCAGCACATGTGGAAGTGGAGACCTAAAAACAGTGTCAGGGAGTGATATGTTTCCCCTTCACTCTCTCTGTCATTTTGGCGGCATTTTGTGTGAAAATGGAGCACAACACAGAATTGTCCCGAAGGAAGAATGCTGCAAGTTTCAGAAGGATAGGTGTAGGGACTAAATCATTTTTAAGTTTGAAAACCAGTTTTAATTGTGGTGGCACTGGAAGATTGGCTGAGCTTTATCACAGTTCCATCCATGCCTCACCTCCAAAGGACAATGGCTGCAGTGTCTTTCATAAAACACATCTTAGGACTAGAATCCTTCTTGTGTGAGTCATTTAACCCCTCTTTTGTTCTCTTGAGCCCTTTTTACCTAAATAAATCCCAAATGACACTATTTTTAATGTTCTTCTTCTGCCTTTCCAATACCCAAAGTCCACATGAGACTTCAGAAGGAGCCCTACTTTGCCTTGGAAAGCACCCAAAGGGGCACAATTCCACTCACAATCTGGGCTTCAAGAAAATCAGATGCATCCACAAATAGTATCCTAAAGACTTCAGGTACACAAAGACACAAGAGTATATGAGATCCAGACATGTAATGATGAAGTAGATATATTTTCTCAGGAAGCATAATTCAGCATGTTTAATGTAAACCATTGTCTGGATGCTATTTTCGGTAAATCATATTCTTGTGAACTGCTCTTCTTCTTTTGCCATTGTTTATTTCTGTAAATGGCTTTTAAGAGAAAGACAGGGTTGGCCAAGAACAGGTTTGGAGCACATATTGAACTCATTTCCAAGTTATTAACCATATGTTCATTGCTTTTTGTTGCAAAAGACCTGCTCAGGGCAGAATCCCAAGCTTAGAATAGAGAAAAATGAATGATAAATAAGCATCTGGTTGCTTAAAACTTTGGCTTGACATGGTTTGCTTTCTTTAGCATTTGATTCTCATTCTGGCAGGCTTTCTTTCATTCCAGAGGCATACAAGTATCTTTCCCATCACTATGATTAAATGTTTTCTTTGATAAATTACTTAGTAATAAACTTTGTTTGACATTTACACATCCATAAAGAAAGAAGGGCCCTACTAATTACAGGGGAGGAGGTGTTTGGCTGTAGCAGCAAGGGTAAACAGTTGCTTTACCCATAGTCCTTCAACAGAGGAAGATTATGGTTTCTAAATAAACTAATATTCATTCTTTAAAAGACAGGGACCATAAGTTATTCACTCAAGCAACATACAATAAAAGGAATAAAAAAGAATACAATAAAAATATTCTACCATCTTCATCTTCACTCAGTGTCTTTCTAATCTAATTAAGGCAGGAGCATTCCTCAATGCCAAATGGGTTCCCATTTGTTTCAGGGAGTCAAATTGTGCTTGAACAAAACAAGGCTAGAACAAACCTCTACCATCCCCAAACTGTAACATTATCCAAAAGCTTGTCTCAAACTTCAGTGCGAACAGAGCTAGGGGGAGAAAGGTTATAATTTCAGAACAGGCTTCAGCTAAGCAACAACAACAACAAAACTCAAGATGGTACACTGACGGGCTCCATCAAAATCAGAAGAAAAATATACATTAAAAACAATGAGTTGGGTCCAGTTTCTTTTTGCACTGACAGATTCATCCCCTGAGTTGACTTCCATTCTAGAGCTGAAACGTAATGGACTGAATTGTTCTATCAGTGGAATTGAAAGGGGGCAATTGCTGATGTCCACTGTAGCTGCCTCCCTAGTAGTCTCCTAGAACCTGCTCTAGAGGCCTGGGAAATTGGAATTGTTGCTTTTGGGTGGCACCAACAGTGGGGGGAGGGGGCGGGAGAAAAAATCTGTCATCACATTTGATCTAGGCCTAGGACTACACAAATCAAGTTATTTGATGAATAACAATATGGCACAGTGATTCTTAGCATCTTCTGTATTGAGGACCCCCTGTAAATATAATTTGTTGCTGAGGGCCCCCAAGACTTAATTTATTAAAAGTTATGGAAACTAGGATATAAATTCCTGCTCAGACACTGGGTGATCTTGGGCAAGTCACATTTTGTCAGTCTCAGATGAAGGCAAAAGCAAACACCCTTTGAACAAATATTGCAAAAAGAAAGAAAGAAAGAAAGAAAGAAAGAAAGAAGAAAGAAAGAAAGAAAGAAAGAAAGAAAGAAAGAAAGAAAGAAAGATCTCTGTAAGGTTCACTTTAGGGTTACCATTAGTTGGGAGTGACTTGAAGGCACACAACAACAAAGTGTCACTGTCAGAGGGATGCTCATTCTAGCCATTATGTCTCTCCCGTTTGCAAACCTATGATATCAGTTTCCTTGGCAAGATTTGTTGCCTTTTCTTTCTCTGAGGCTGAGAGAATGTGACTTGCCTGAGGTCACCCCATGGGGATTCAAAACCTGGTCTCCAGACTCATAGTTTGGGTGTGTACACATGCCTGCTGCTGCTGCCTGCTGCTGTATCCCCTTCATCAGGGATGAGGCAGCAGAGGCATGTGTGCAGGTGCTGAAATGCTGCCACCATGTCCCTTGGTACCCACGACCTCTGCTGCCACATTCCTGACAAAAGAGACACAGTGGCAGGCATGTGTGTGTGCCCAAACTGCTCCCTCCTTTACAAACAAGGGAGCAGCTTGGGCAAACACATACACTGACTGCCGCATCCCTATTGCTGACAGTGCTGTTGGTGTCCAGCAGTAGGGCTTTGCTGACCCCCTGTGAGAGTTCCACAGACCCCCATGGGTCCCTGGACCCCAGGTTAAGAACGACTGGTATAGCATATATAACAACATCCAAAGCCACAAAATAGCAATACCTTTATTGGGCCAACCAAAAATGCACAAAATACATCACAGAAGCATTTGAAGCTCCACTGGCTTCTTCTTCAGGCAAAGGTATTAAAAATCATACAGGAGGAGAAGAAAAATGACAATGTTAGAGTCACAGGCCTACATTTTGTCAAGATGTTGTTTTTGTTGTTCTCAGTTAAGATGGTCTGGAGGATGTTGATACAGACAGAAGCCATTCCTCTTCTTGGCCATGTAGGCACTGGGACACAAAGAATCTTAAAGTCTAGGCAATAAAATTTCAACTCCATTAGTAACAGAAAAAATAACTTCCTTTGAGATCCAGGCTGTTTCTGTCCTACCCACCCCTTTCCTAGGCAGAGAACATTGAATTTCTCAAGGAGCCTCTGTACTGCTGTGTCTGGAAAAATATTTTAGGAGCTGCAGGCCATATGAAATGTATTATTGTAGAGATAGATGCCATAGGATATGATGTCAGTCCAGTGTGTGCAGCTACAGGAACATAACTGGGCATTTCTTCAATCCTGCCCTTGCTCTCCATAGGCACGTGGCTGTGTTGCAGGGATAGAGCAGCTAAAAAAATGGTTCTCCAGCCTGATGAAACTTTATTTTGCTCCATAATTTGTTAACTATTAAAGATAGGAACACTGGTAATCCTAGAAAGGTAAGATATTAAGAAACAAAAATACTTACATATTGATATTTCAAACACAATGTGCTATTTTTAAAATATATTTCAATGAACACTTTGCAGAAATTTTAAGACTAACTTGTTGTGTGCCTTCAAGCCATTTCCAGCTTTTGGTGACTCTTAAGGCAACCCTATCAGGATTGTTTTTTCTGGGGCTGAGAGTGTGTGACATGCCCAAGGTCACCCAGTGGACTTCTGTGGCTGAGCAGGAATCAATCAATCCAGGGTCATAGTCCAATGCTCAAACTGCTACACAACACTGGCTCTCAAATGAAAATGATCAAATATAAATTAGCAAATTAGCAACACTATCACACAAAACAGTTTAAAGAACTCCGCACTACTACAGAAATAGTAAATACCTGTGATTTTTGTGTCCTGGAATACTCCCAGAAATTTATTCTCAGTAGCTGAACAGATGCTATTTTTTTGAAGGAAAAAAAAGAGAGAGAGAAGACTGAAAAATCAGTGATGCTGCACATGCCAATACTTTGGGTTCACTCAGTGAGAAAAGATGCACAACAGTGCAGCAGTGCAGCATCACAGAAAAGAGAAAACTAATATGAACACACTGAGTATTAGGAACCTGACCAAGCCCAACAAAGTTATCACAGTGGAGAGAAAAAGACTATATGTGCAAATGCATCGCTGTGTTTTGTTTTTTTAACAAAAGCATAGTGAAGCAGTATCCAAAGAGATGAAGTAACATGGAAGTGCCTGTGGAAGTGCCTGTGGAAATGATTCTGATCATGATCATATTTTCAAATATTACATATCCATGTTCTATAAATGTGTTTCACCAATATACAGGGCTAAGTCCAATTGTTGGAGCAAACTGGAGTAGACCACTGAATTGATAGGAACTTGATAAGTCAATATTTATGTGAATCAAACTGATTCAATAGGTTTACTCTTGCTTGTAGGGACTAACAATAAGTTTTAGCCCACAGTGAATTGGATTCAGGCTTATTCATACATAACCCCAAATGTCCCTTTTAAATTATTGTTTATTGATTTTGATATTTTTCCAATAAAAGAATCCTCTCCTAATTATAACTTTGGTCAGACAGGACATATGTCAGTAACCTCCCCCTTTTTGATGGTTCCCTGTTTTGTAACCCTCTTCTTATGGCTACTGCTATGCTTAAGTTCTGTGACCTTATCTACTAAACCATGTACAGTTGTAGCTTTCACATATACACCTGTCTATTCTGAAAATACATACAACTAGAAAAATTAGGAACCACCTACAATTGTTAAAATTTGTGGCATTCAAAATGGATTCAAATCAGGATTGGGGGGAGGGCTTTTGACTTTTTGATGCATATAGCTAGCAACAATACTATCCTCAATGCACTGATTTTTGAAGCTACATAGGATTACATCTGGTTAGTACCCAGATGGAAGACAACCACAGATGACCAGGGACCTTAGGAAGAACTAACAAAAATTCATGGTTGAAATCCTGGAGAGCTGCTACTAGTCCAATTCAACAAAACTGAGCTAGATGGATCAACAGTCTGACTTGGGGCTTCTTCACACTACACAATTATAGTGCTATGATTATACTTTAACTATCATGGTTCCATCCTATGGAATTCTGAGATTTGTACTCTAAGGAAGTATACTTAAAATTTTTGTCCAGACAGCTCTAGTACTTTACCAAATTCCAAACCTGTGGAATCCAAACCCCAGGATTCCACAGAATGCAGATGTGGCAATTAAAATGGAATCATAATGCTATAACAGTGTAGTGTGAAAGGTTTGATGGTATGAGACTATGCTCCAGTGCTCCAAGGCTAACTCAGTATGACTAGACTCCCTGTTCTTCAGATGTGCCCCAATAGGGTGGCCTGGAGAAACTGAACAGATTTGTGATCTATTAAACTTTGTTGTGACTTCTTTCTTGAAAGATATTATGATACCACAGTCCCAGAAAAACTCAAGAGGGCTGAAACTGTGGTGTTCTGTTATTACCAATTGTCAGCATCTGTTTGGATACTGAAATGGAAGAGCCATTCAGGGGTTCAGTGTAGTCTAAGCTTTATTGTTTTTCTTCTTGTTGCTGTTGGATGAGCCTCAAATGGAGATCTAAGGTGGAGGTCTTCCAAAGCAGCTTTCCATTGTGAAGGTTTTAATTTTGATTAAAGCTCCTTATTCCATTTAGACTGAATACACTCTAAGTCTGGCTGCAGTTCTTTTCTCTTAATAGCATAAAGCAATGCATCAGTTTTGCAAAATGCTATAAAGTACTTATAGTATATCGGGGAGATCTGTTGTACTCTATGTGTTTGAGCCAAAATGTGGAAACGAGACTATACTGTGTTTGAGTTGTATACATTGCCATGTGGCCAAAGGTGGTAGTAACTCAAATTCATCCTCAGAAGTCTGGAACCATTTAAAAGCACTGTCCCCTGAAAGTAACTGGAATAGGTGAGAAATACTGTTGTCAGTCCATATCATCTCCATTGCAGATTTGGGGCCAATTAGAATGTGTATATTCCCACATAAAGTATACTTATTATAGTGATAAGCTATTGAACTATTATCTTGTGGTTCAGACAGTGGTTACCAGATATTTTTGAGATGGTTTGATCCTAAAGTTGCCCATCTCTGTAATGGTGGCACAACTAATACTACCTGGGGTGACCATTTTGGGCATTCTGAACATGGCTTCTAACATTTAGTTTGAGCTACCAGACAAATATTATGATAGGAGCTGGAGAAAAATTTCGTTCACTTTTGATATGAATTTATCAAATCCATCCTTCTCAAATCAAAATGAAAACTGTACTGCCATTGTGCTTCAGTATTGACATTTCCCATAACGTTGTAATGCAGTTCTCCAAACAGTGCTTCAGAGAAAAGCGTGGGGAGGGGCGCAGGGGGAATTAAATGTACAATGAAGCATTACATAAGAGAAAACTGCTTGCAAAGATGAATTTGTTAGGCAGTGGTGTATACAAAAATGCATGTTAGGAAAAACATGTGTGAATCAGCATAGAAATTTTTATGTGTACTTTAAAAAGTTACAGGACAGTGAGGAAAGATGATGGATGGAAGAAAGAATAGGAAAAATAAGAAATGGAGAGAAACTAGATATGCCAGCTTTATATATTTCTAGTTATATCATTAAATACCAAAATCAGAATCATTCATGCCATTGTTTTTGTTTTCTTTATTGAAAAATAAAATCCAAACAGTAAAAACCAATTAGATCTTACAGAACATTGAGTTTTTGTTTTTGATGTACAGCTGAAAAACTGTACAGTGAATAAAGTCAACAGGAGTATAGTCAACTCATTTGAAATGTGGGGCTGGAGCAGCACTCTGTGGATATCTTGGATTGCCAAAAAAGACAAATAAATGGGTCTGAGAAGAAATCAAGCCTGAAGTCTCCCTAGAAGTGAAATGATTTAACTGAACCCATTTCCGCACTAGACTTTTATAGCACTGTTATTCCACTTTCAACATCTTATGAAATCCTGGGGTTTGCAGTTTGCACACACAAACCTCTGTACACTTGTCCAATGAGGTGCAGCCTGAACTGAGGGCTTTCACATATAAGTCCTACAGAGTTCAGTGAGACTTACATCCAGATAGGTATGTACAGTACTGTACAATAATTGCATTTATATATATGGGCAATTGATATATTAGTCACTGTTGTGGATTTATTTGAAAGATAGTGCTGAACCTGAAGTGTGAGACATATGGGGGAAGGGGAATTGTGGGTGCTTCTTTTGTACACGACACAATCCAGGGCCAGCCAGAGACATTCTGCTGTGAGATAGGGATGTAAATTTGGGACTATTTCATCTTCACATGCAAAGATAAATAACTACTGTGGTTTTTCTCCGTGCTGTAGAAGAAAACAAATATTTCCATGCAGTTTTCATTCAATATTCCCACATCCCAGAGTGTTTCTGGAAATTGTTCTGTGCAGAAATACACATTGTTCTTTTGTGCACAAGTGAGGCACAAAAACACCAATTTTTGCACTAAAAACCCACACATACATTTCTGGAAATGGTGGCTTGAATTAACTATCACTGTTATAGATGCGTAATTCAGCCATTTCTGTGCTATACTGTTATAGTGCTATTATTCTAGTGTGGAAATGGTCTGAGACTATCCTCCTTTAGACATATCATGACGTGATATAACTTATTAGAAAATGTGATAATGCCCAGTAAAGTAGAAGGCAGTCTTTGTCTTTATCCCTGATTGTATATGTCAATGTTTCACCCTTTGGTGTAAAGGGCATTATAAATAAACATTATTATTTTTATTATTGGATGGATTGATTCAGGAAAGGAAGCTATGGCCTTGAGTTTGCAAGACCTGAGCAAGGTTGGTGATGACCAGGGCCCTTGGAGATCTCTCATTCATAGGAGCACCTTGAGGCTGACTTGGTGGCAGATAGCAAGAACAACAAAGTTATGTTGTGCACACAGTCTGAGTAATTACCAAGTTTTACATACTACTGAAGCCTACATAACCACACTGTATGATTTTATTCCTTCTTCTCAAATAAAATGACTAAATAATTCTGAAGTATTGTTGGCAATATTGAAAGTGACAAAGGCATGGTTGGTCAACATAGTTGCTTAACATATACAGCAAATATGTTATTAGGTTCAATTTTAAGAAATTTAAGAAATTAAAATTGAATTGTGTTGTGCCTGCTTATCCCATTGCCATATTTGTGCTACCTGAATCAGATGAGGAGCCTGTCTGTGGAGCTTATCACACAAGGCAGGTAAATTGCAGCTGCAGCAGGACAATAGCATCTTTGGCTGGGACTTATCACATTACTTCATTCCTCTTGTTCCCTAGGAAGGGAAGTCCAGACTTTTGAGATAATCACTGAGAAGAGCCTATTGTGCATCTCCAAAGCTATTGATGCCCATTTCCCAATTCAGAAAATCCTTCTAGAAGATAATAAGGTAAATGGTATTGAAGCTGCTGAAAGCTCCAGAGAATCAACAAGTTTTTATTTCCCTTAATCCTCTTCTCATTTGGTGACCATGGCAGACTCAGTGCCAACACCAGGGCTAGATCTCGATTGAAATGGATCCACTGCATATTTGTCATGATTTTGTCTGCGGCCTGAGACCAAAAGACCAAATGTCATGTCTGCTCCAGAATTCTCTTTCACACAGTGGCCAGTCAGATTCCCCTGAGAAGCCCACAGATGGCATGAAGATATTAGCCTCCTGCTGCTGTTATTGTCCAGCAACCAATAATTCAAAGTCATCCAGCCTCTGAACTTGCAGGTTATCTGTGTGTATGTGCCTCCAAGTCACTTGTTGATTTATGGCAATCTCATGAATTTCATAGTGTTTTCTTACATAAGGAATATTCAGAGGTGGTTTGGCCAGTTCCTTCATATGAAATATAGCCTATAGCACCTGGTATTCATCCAAGCACTAACCAGGGCTGACCCTAGTTAGGTTCCAAAATCAAATGAGATCTACAGGTTATATATAGCTATAAAAGTAGCTTTACCTTCCATTAATTTGTCTAACCATCTTTTAAAGATGTCACCACATCATGTGGCAATCAAGTTCTTTGGCTAAGTAAGAACTATAGGTAAATAATTTCTACCTGAAGTCCTTAAAATATTTTTTAATGTAAAACATAACATAGCTGATGCAAACGATGATTTGTATTTCAATCTGCAATCAAATATCATAGCTTTCTTTAGCAGCTGTTCCATAGCCACTGGTGTGGCCAGACTACAATGCATTCAACAACACCCCAAAGGCAACAGCCTCACAGATTAGACATGGAACAATCCCAGGAACGCCCAATATACTCATGGCCTCCAAATCACAGAATCTGCTAACCTTTTTGATATCTTTGTTTTGCCTTCCTCCAAAAGTTATAGCAACTGTACACAGTAAAGATGGATTGCTGCCTCTGATGAACTTAGTAATCAAAACTAGAAATGGGCCAACAAAAGAGGGGAGGAAGAGAGAGAAAACAAAACAAAAAAGGGGGGATCATTCAAAACAAACATCATTTCTCCACTGAAGTTTCCTTTCAGAATTTCCCACAGTTCATGCATATGAATATGATTAGTTGAGGAAAGGAATTCACACATTACGAAAGCCAGATGAAAGAAACGTTAGAGACAAAATGTGCTGTTTTGGCCAACATTTATGAAAAACAGCAAAACATTTTTAAAAAGTGGATGCTGGACAGAGAAAACACTTCTATAAACTGGCAACTGTATGGCTTCTTCCCGATACTGTTCAGTTACAAAACAAAACTGTGGAGAATTATGAGAAAGATGTTAACACAACTATGTTAAAAACAGAAGTATAAATAAAAAAAAATGTGTATGTATCTCACTGGTGGAGTGCAGGTTCTCTCTTTAGAAAAGAAAAAAAGAGAAAAGGAAGGGAAACAAAATGAATGTTTCTTTCCATGCATAGTTCAACATAAAGAAATGCTAAGCAATCAAAATGGGAGCAAATGTGGACTGGAAAAACTGAAAACACAAACTAAAACTGACAGATTCATCCTTCCTTAGTAGTTTTACAGGTAGTTGCAATTTGGATAAGAACAGTTTGCAACATTTTAAGATGGAAAAGACTATTTGATTTCATTCATTTGTCCAGCCATTCCTACATGCTTATCTATCTAGAAATACAGATTCACATATAAATTCACCAGCTATCTTGATCTTCTGGTGCTTACAAACTACTCAGTTTGGCTAGCCATATTTAAATAATAAAATACAATAAAACTACATTATAATAAAAACAGGGAACTTTATACTAAAGCCACTAAGATAATATGCTGGACAAAATTAAGAACGCAAACACCTGCCTAAATCACATATCCAGGATCAGCTGAAATGAGAGCCACTGTGATGTAGTGGTTTGAATGTTGAACTTGGGCCCTTTCCGCACGTGGGAATGGAACTGCGCAAAAATCGGACTCACTGGATTTCTTCAGAGTCCAGGCGAGTCCATCAGGACGAGGAGCAGTGCGAGCTTGTTGCTCTGCACTGCTCCGGTGTCCAAATGGCAGCTTCCGGTTGGTGGAGGCTCTCCATCAACCGTAGAAGCTCACCAGCCTAAAGCCCGCCCCTGGCAGATCTGCAGGCACGCACTAGTACGCGCCTCCAAATCTGCACCAGAGTGCGGTGATGGAGCAACACGGAGTTGTGCGCTCCGTGCTTTTTAAAAACCTCTTAAAAGAGGTTTTTAAAAAGGACGCTGCATGACCAGTTCCACTTGCTCCAAACTGGACTGAGGTGCGGAACTGCAAAAAGTAGTCCGCCCCAGTCCATTCCATGGTGCAGAAGACCTCCGTCGGAGGTCGCTGTGCACCGTTTTAATAGCCTGGTGCAGAAAGGGCCTTGGACTCAAGAAGACTAGGGTTCGAATCCCATTCAGTCATGGAAACCGCTTGCATGACTTGGGTTAATCACACTTTCTCAGCTTCAGAGAAAGGAAATGATGAACTTCTTCTGAAAAAAAAATCTTTCCAAGAAAACCCTGTGACAGGGTCTTCATAAGTCAGAGTTGCCTCTGAACGCACATAAGAACAATTATTTTTTAAAAAATATAATGAAAAATGTGCAGCTCATTCTCCTAATCTCACCTAATGGGTAGAATTTTTCATTTCTGCCTGCAAGAACAAAATAGGCTAAAATTCATATTCCTGTACCAGTCTGAATATATTAATGGAGATTGCTGTAGGCTGTAACAATTTGAAAATGACTTATTACTCGGTATAATAAGGTAGGAGATGATGATAGAGTGCTAAGAAGCAATGTGCCTTGCTCTTATTACCAGAAGCCAATGATGTATTTAAATCTTTTACTCAAGTCAAGTCTCAAATCCTTGAAGATATTTTGAAATCAAGTCTGAAGTCAAGTCTCAAGTCTGGGAGCCAACTTTATACCCCAATCTATATTCCAGAATTTCTTAACAGAGTCAAATAAAGTCAGTTTTAACAATTTGAGCAGAGTCAGCCCCCAACATTTGAGATTTCGCCATCTGTAGCTTCAGAAGTGAGGAATAGGATCCTTCTTACGCCCCCTTCCAAAAGCTGGAAACTTTTGTGCCGAAGGGCATAAAAGAGTCTGCAGCTTTGGAAGTGGGGAATAGGATCTTTCTTGCTTCCCGTTTCCGAAGCTGGAGGATTTTTCAGAAGTGGGGAATAGGATCCTTCTTACTCTCCACAACTGAAACTTCAAAAGCTTTAGAAGGAAGGATCCTTCCGTCTCAAGCCCACTGCCTAACACAGTTGCTACTGTCCTCTGAGAAATGCACACTGCAGTCTGGGTGGGGAGCAAGTCTTGTTTTCTGCTCTTAGGAAAAGTTTTAGAAGCTTCCTCCAATATGCAGCAGGAACAGGCTGCTGAGCAGACCTCAAGCCCACCGCCTAACACATTTACTGTTCACTTTTGAGAAATGTGTCCACACTTTCAACTGCGACAGATTGTCATGTGACCAGTAGGCAAAAGGAGATGGAAGTGTTTTTCAAAGTTGTGAGGTTTCTGGATGAATGTGTTATGTTACTGAACCAAGGGCAGCAAGTCATTCACTAAAAAGATACAAGTCTTGAGTGGAGTCAAGTCAAGTCAGTGCATCCTTTATTACCGACTCAAGTCTGAGTAGAGTCACTGAAGCGACAAGTCCAATGTAAGTCCAAGTCAGTCGACTCAAGTCTACATCACTGCCAGAAGCCAAGGCCAGTGGTGCGGTAGGAAATAATGACAGTCTCAAAGTATTTGGGGATATGATATTGATAATTACTCCTTTTAGGTCATTCTTGTTCCACAGACTGAACTTGCTATTGAGAGTGGAAGGCAGCCATTTTAATACCAAATATAGGACAATTCCAATTACAAGTGTGTGGGATGTTTTTTTCTTGTGGTGGTTGTTGCCAAAGGTTGGAGTGGACTCGAAGGGTACATAAGAATGACAATCTACTGAAATGGTTGGTGTGGGACTTTGTTGCCATTGCTTTTTTGCTGTTCCTAGTCAATGTTCCATTCTCTTTACTGCCATTCCTCATCTACAGAACTTCTGCCATCTCTATATGTGATTAACAGATTAACATGAAAATTCTGTAGTGACCTAACATTTTACGTGAACAATTAATTCCATGTAGATTATTTACTTATTTACTTATTTCAAAAGATATATTCTGTGATCTCCACATTTTCTGTAGGCCTCCCCAGTCTGTAGCTTGGGGAAAATGTTTTAAAGGGAATCTTAACACTGACATGGAAAACGTGACAATTGCATCCAGACCCAATTCTGCTAATCAGACAAAATCGTGAAAATGAAATAACTCCTCCTTCATCAAATTAAAGAGCAATCTCAAACGCAACTACTCTCCCACACACAATATTGCATAAATAGCTATTATGCAACTATTACGTAATATTTAAAATATTTACTTTACTCCAAGGTTTTATATCCACAGTTGTGCTTAAAGGGACTTTGGCTATTAATACAATTTTCAGCAGGGGTAAAAATCACCCTTCTTTCAGCATTTTGTTGGAATTATAGTAAAAGTGAGTGAAAAGTTGAATTTATATAGAGCAATGGCAATCGCTGATCTGATTGGCTGTATTCGCCAAGTTGACAATCATGGATACTCTGTTCTCCATCTCAGTTTGCCCTCATTGCTGTCATGATGGTGTCAAATTTAAGGGTATTTCCTCACTACACTGTTATAGTGCCATTATTCCACTTTCAACATCCTGTGGAATTCTGGACTTTGTAGTTTACTGAGGCCAAAGAGTTCTCTGGCTGAGAATTCTAAATGCCTCTCCCTAAATTGCAAAACCCAGGATTCCACAAGACGTTGAAAGTGGAATAATAGCATTATAACTGTATAGTATATGTTCTCAGTGACATCTGAGACAGATAGGGATCATATGAGGATGGAAAATGTAGGGGAAATGGAAGTAAAGCAACAGTTTGAAGGCATATTCTGTTAAAAGGGCTATCTAGTTCCATGAAAACATAAAGAATTATCAGGGGGGAAAAATGAAGGGGGTGGTCTTGAAGTTTTGTTTCAATGCATTAAGATGATAGTTAGTACCTGAACAGAAGGATGAGCTGAGGTCTTCTGGGTGTGTTACACAATATGCAATTACAATGCTATGATTCTGTTTTAACTGCCCTGGCAACATCCTAAGGAATCCTGGGTTTTACGGTTTGAAGAAGGGTATTTAGAATTCTCAGCCAGTGAGTTCTTATGTTTCAGCAAACTCAAAACCCAGAGATTCCATAGGATGTTGCCATGACAGCTAAAGTGGAATCATGGTGTTATAGTTGAGTAGTGTGAAATGGCCCAAAGTCACAATCTTTCTCACTAAAGTGAAATGTACAATATTTCTGAGAGCCAGAATGTGATGTAGCAGTTTGAGCATTGTACTATGACTCTCAAGAGACCAGGATTCGAATGCCTGCTTGACCATGGAAACCCACTGTGTGACCTTGGACAAGTCACACTCTCAGCCTTGGAAGAAGGCAAAGGCAACTCCCCTCTCTGGATAAATCTTGCCAAGATAGCCTGTGATAGATTCACTTTAGCGTCATCATAAGTCAGAAATGACTTGAAGACAGACAACAACCATATTTCTATTTAGATTAAAGCCTTTTTCTAAATGTAGGCCTGAATTCTGTTGCTTGTCCTATCTCAAGTATGTGATTTACCTGTGTGTTGACTTACCATTCAAAAATTCATTGAAAGAGTCTGCTATAGGTGAAACTAACCAAGAGGATGCCAGCCATAACCTTTTCCCAAATGTGCATATATAAATATGAATTAATGTGCACATTTTATGCAAATCTATTTGAATTTATTTTGGAGGTGATGCATAAGTAGCCATCCTAGGAACATCCAATTAGGGTGGTTCTAACAGTCTTCCTTGTCCTTTGCTCCCCATGGAAACCACTCCAGTCCCTCTGAAATGTTGCACAGAATATGGAAATAGTTGTCCACAAGTACTTGGAGTGGAGGCATCTGCTCAGTCCATGGAGAATCCATCTGGGAGCAGAGTCTTTCCGCTAGTGGGGGCTGGTAGCTTCTCTGGCAATGGGGCAGTGAATCTGTTCCAAGACTGTAATCTGAACTTTAAAGGAGGAATCAATGGGACTGAACCATATCCCCCAAAAGTGTTCAGCACCTTAGATTGCCTCTTGAGATGAAAATCTATGTTTGGACTAAAAGCCAGAGTGGATTCACATTTGGACTATGGTACTTTCCACAATATACTGTGCTATTATTCCACTTTCAACATCCTGTGGAATTCTGAGGTTTGTAGTTTATTGAGGCCAAAGAGCTCTCTGGCCGAGAATTCTAAATGCCCCTCTCTAAACTGCAAACCCCACGATTCCATAGGATGTTGAAACTGGAATAATAGCACTATAACAGTATAGTGCAGAAAGGCCCTATAACTCAGGATGGATATGGGGCCCACCAGCTGCCTCTATCTTCTGCCTTCAAGAAGCAGGTCGTGGATCCAACCCTACAGCTGTAAACACATGTGAATGAATTATTGAAAGATTATTTGGGGGAGTTTGGAGCACTGCTCAGTCACGATGTTCAGTCTTCTCAAATCATACTGGGACGGATTTCATTTACACCTGATTATCTCAAGAATCTTTACAGTGCTTTGAAGTAGCAAGTCTTAAATATCTTCATGTTAAGACACAGAAAGGCTTGCATAAGGTTGCATTGCCACCTCACAGCCAAACTGAGATTTGAAAGATGTTTTCCTGGGTCTTAATCAGTCCACTGCACCAGCTCTCATGTGCTTGTTAACATACTTTATCTAGATATTTCCCTGGGCTGTGTGAGAGCAAACCAACTGAAACTTAATCCAGATGAGATAGAAATGCTCCTGGTCAGTCCAAAGGAAGATCAGGGAATAGGGATTCAGTCTGTGCTGAAGGAGTTACTCTCCTGCTGGCAATGTAGGCTTGCAGCTTGTGTGTACCCTGGATCTAGTCCTGAACCTGGATGCTCATGTTTCTCCAGTGGCCAGGAGTGTGTTTGGACAAATAAAACTAATGAGCCATCTGTTCCTGTTCCTTGAGACATCTAACTTGGCCACGGTGGTACACACCATAGTTACATCCTGACTGGATATAATATATGTACATGGGGCTACCTTTGGAAACTGCTCTGAAACTTCAGCTGATCCAAAGAACTGCAGCCAGATTGTAAACTGGGCCAAGTTATAGGGAGCACACCACTCCCTTATTACAGCAGTTCCACTGGCTGCTAGTTTGTTTCTAAGCACAATTCATAATGGTTTTTATGACTCATTAAACTCTGTATTGCTCTGGTCCAGTTTATCTGAAGGACTGAATTTTTCCATATAAGCCAACCAGAGTTCTAAAATCTTTAGAGAGGTACTTCCATCAATCCCACCACCTTCAGAAGAGTGAGAATGTGGGAGACTGCCTTCTCCATGGCTGCTCCTAGACTTTATAACTCTCTTCTTGTGGCTGTTCAGTGGCAGATGAAGTCCTTTTTATTCCACCAAGCTTTTGGGAATTGATTGTTCTAGAAGACAGGAGCTTTGCATGGTGCTACACTGTTTTTTTTTTCTTTTAAAGTAATTTTAAATGGTTTTAGTTATGTTGCTAGTTTAATATAATTTCAGCTTTTTATATGTTTTTAGACATATACATTTTTATTGTAATTCTCTTTTCTCTGCAAACCAAGTTGAGTCCCGCTTTGGGAAAAGCACTAATGGTAGAGTGCATGTTGGAGAACTATCTGGAGAACTGTTGCCAATCAAAGTACACTTCGGATTAGATTGGGGAAGTCAGCCAACAAAGATCCGGGAGCTAGCCCTGTCCCCATTTGCATCCCTAGACCTTGATGGGCTAGATTTCTGCCTTTCAAAAGTGTTATTTTTAATTTAGCCAGTGTTGTCTATTGGTTTGAGTGTTGGAAGATTCTGGATGCAAGGGTTCGAATCCCTGCTCAGCCATGGAAACTGGCTGGATGACCTTCAGCAAGTTGCACTCTCTCAGCCTCAAGAAAAGCAAAGACAACTCTCCCTCAAAATATCTAGCCAAGAATATCTCCGTGGTAGGTTTACCTCAGGGTGCTGTACTTCAGAAATGACTTGAAGGTACACAGCAACAACTTTTAATTAAAGGCTGTTTTGAATCTAAGACACAACAGGGTGAAAAAGGCATTTAAATGGCAAGTCATAAAATGACTGGCATGGTGGCTTATTTTTTTAATGTGGAGGAAACTTTAGTTGAGGCCTGGTGGAGGCCTGTGGGGAGCCCTTGCAGACCTCATGAAGTCCATGGCACACACAGTTCCCACCCCTTTGGTACGATGAAGAAATTGTACAACATAGTGTTTGGTAATTTTACTTCTTGAACTATAATTCTCATAATTGTCCAGTCTGCACGGCCATGGGCAGTTGTAATCTTAAAAAAGGTCACATTTCCAAGCTCTATTGTAACCTGGAAGAAGGCAGCTTTCTCTATGAAAATCACTAACAGAGGCGATATTTGACTGAAGCCTTAACACAGGCATTGTTATTAGCATACATTCTTTCTCTCAGCCACTCCTGTGATCTCACTTTGTACCCTAGATTAAAGATAGTGCAGGATTCTGTGAACAGAAGGGACTTTCGTCCTCTAACCATCAAACCTTTCAGATCCCTGGACTCAAAAGTTTTTCTGTAAGGGAATGCCTTTGTTACGTGCCGAGAAAATTCAGCAAAGTTAATGGAAATATCTTTACTGATGTCAGAAAAGTCAAGATTTCATCCTTAGGAGCTTCCTAAGGTAAACAGACAGACTTCACCAAATAATCTTCAGCATTCATAAGGTGGATGTTTAACACTGCCATGGAACGTGGTGTATTTGAACTAGAATCTTTCAGGTACCAAGTATTCCAGAAACCAAGGGCTGCCTCCCATAGAAACAAGTGTGAGATATACAATTTGGAAAGGGTAGTAGTGTGTGCAGAAAGCTTGTTAGGGAAGCATATTTTTCTGAATGTAGGAATGCCAATCCAAGTGTATTTTCTGCAGTGTTGCACCATGTATGTTCAGCAGAAAACACAACAAAAAGTGCAAGATACACATTCACCCCCGCCCTTCCCAAACCTCAAAAAGTATGATTTCTTCTGTGAAATGAAGAAGAGTTCAATGCTTCTTCACAGCATAACACATGAAGCAGACCTTTCTAGTGATGCGCCAACTCTCTATTCTGGTCTAGTTTGTAATTGCTGTAGAGCAAAAGGACATTCTACATTAGATCCATAGCATTTAGTTCAAGCAGGGGTGGGCAAAGTGCAGAGCCATTTTTTTTGTGGCCTCCAGCACCCCCATGGATCAATTCCCCCCCCCAAATGCCCCAGAATGAATTCTTATGGGTGTAGAGGGCATTTGTACCATGCTCGAATCCTCCTGGACTTTCGTAGCAATCAATTTCTTCCAGACTTTTTTTAAAGAAAAAATTGCTTCAGAATGATCCAAAATGCTCTCCAAGGGACCAGGAAGACCCAAAAACATGGTAGATTGCATTTGGGAGAAAAAAACATTGATTCCTTCCTTCCTTCCTTCCTTCCTTCCTTCCTTCCTTCCTTCCTTCCTTCCTTCCTTTTTTGGGGGGAGGATTGAGTGTAGCAGGTGCAGTCCTCAAAGTTTTCCTGCAAGAGGCAAATGCATCCCCTCAGCTTGCCATAACTGCCCACTCCTGAGTTGAAAGGTTTCCCCTTTTTAGACTACAAAAAAGAGTGTGTGACCCAGTGTGGATCAGGACCATTGCATGTGGGTGGAGGAGGTTTAAATATTCCTTGATATAAGCCTGCCTTTATTTTAAACTTTGGTCCTCTCAAACACAATGGCTGAAAGTGAGGTTCTATTGGAAAGGCTGTGGTTGTTGCCCAGTATTTTCTGCAGCTGGTAGTCTTCAACTGCCCCTGCTTTCTCCCTGTCTTGGGTGAGGAAAGAAGGAAGTGGTTGGCTAAAAGAGCTGGCAGTGAACTATTCTCTTTAAATTCTCAGGCTTTCTTAAAATAAGGGAGGTTCCTGAGCATGCGCAAAATTGCTTATGGCTTCCAGAAAAACTAGGGAACTACTTCCTGCCACTGTTCATTGAGCGAAGGGACACTGAACACAACACTTCCATAAGCCTTCTTTACAATATCTTGGCAGTGAGCCCTCCCTTGCTTGCCATGCATCCACAGTGCCATCTTCCTCTCTACCATAGCTTTGTGTAGAGTCCATTATAAGCCAGATTTTGGGCTTATCCTAGGGGAGCAAACTCCTGAGGTCACCAGTTCAGCCACCATCATCACCACCCCGTCTGTTATAAGACTCAGTGTCTTTGTCAATCTTAACCCTTCCATGTAATGATTTTGATTGTGCAAAATGAGAACAGTGCCTATGTCTCCCAAAAGTAACTTGAGAAATAACTTCTAGTAGTAATCTCCTAGGTCTCCCAAAAGTAACTTGAGAAGCAACTCCTAGAAATAATCCAGAGCTCTTAATTGTATCTGGCTGGCACCAGACATTAACAAAATCATGCAGCTTCATTCAGGAATTAAATCAGAAATTCTAGGAAACTGATGATGGCAGGATTGAATATAACATTCATATGGAAGGAGCCCAATCATTTCAGACCCTTTTCTCTTTGCCTGCCTGCTACATATTCATTTCTTCCAAGCTTTCATTCTCAATTATTTTCTGCATCACTTCTCTACAGCTCTACTAGCCCTTTCATCACATTCTTTCCCCCACCCCCATACATACATTTTGCATGGGAAAGACAACAGGGAGAAACCTTAGACTGCATGTGAACATGATGAAAAGGTATACCAGAAGCCCAAGGCAGCTGCCACTCCAGTACCCTTCACTGGCATGCCTTTATGGTAGAGCCATGCTGGCACCTACAGTGATGATTAGCAAGAAAGATTTTCCCCATCACCCGAGGGCATCACAGCAGTAGAGTAGCTCAAGAGGAAAGGCACAAATGACAGGAGAAAAACCAAAGAGTATGTGTCCTGGTTTATATTTTGGGCAGAGTCCTCCTAGGAAGGTCAGTGTGATTTGGTTCACTGAACTATCTTTCTTACTAAGTCTGTAGGCCTATGTTTATGATCAGAGGTTAGAATATAATTTTTAAAGCAAATTTTGCACCAGCCATTTCACAAGGAGATGTGCTTTAAATAGAAAATAGATGTGTCAGCTATAAAACAATGTCCCTAGCTTCACCTCAGGAATGATAGTTTCCAGGAACTACCTGTGTGTTTTTATCTAGCTCAAGTATGAGAAAACTGCAAATCTCCAGATATTGGTGGATGACAACTCCCAACAAACCAGTGGTGACGAATGACGGGGGCTGTAGTGCACAACTCTTAGAGGACTGCATTTTGTTCACTTCCAGTCTAGCAATATTATCACCCTTCCCTATGGGAACAGCTTCAGAAGCATAAAACCTAGGCAACATTTTCCATTACCTTCTCCTGTGAGGGGAAGGCATTTGCAGGAAGGAAGTCCTTGTTTGTCCTCTGTTTCTTCTCCTTCAATAATTGGAGTGGTTGGTCAGCCATGATTTTTGTGCCTTTTTTTTTCAACATACACCTACAGAGCTGCACAGCTGTGAAAAACCACAACATACTTCTATTTTAAAGCTTGCCTTCTTGCACAGCTGTGGAGCTGTGCATGGATTTACCAGATCTTCTTTGTTTTACAGCAACTGAAACAGCCATATGGCCTCCCACATCTTTAAAAAGCATTGACCTGGCAAGAAAAGCTGGAAAACTGAGGGCTTCTTTCAGTAAGTGAGAGCAACATAGCAGTAGTAGGCTATTCTGAGCTACTTCCTCGAATGCCCTCTAGGTTTTAAATTCAGCACATGAGTCAGAGTACAAGATGGGATTTTTCAAAAAGAGAGGCCTAAATAGAGATGCCAAAAGCTCATTATAATGTTAATTGATAACTTCCCCAGGGATTCTTTCAAGTCCCAGTGGAAGTTTTTGGCTTGTTCAAAAGCCTGTTTAATCCTGCTGTGGTTCTCTTGTTCCTCCTTGTGTTTGAGAATTAACTGCTTGGGAGCCACTGACTATCTCAGGTGTAAGCCAGGTGCTGTTTTTGCTTAAAAGCAAACTGCGGGTATAATGCTTCCATTGGAAGGAATGGTAACCACAGTAGTTAATTTGTGAAGAGAAAGGAGTAAAGTGAGATCAAAAGACTGGAAGACACAGTTACATTGGGAAACGTAAGACATGAATTTTATTTGCCCTTACATGTTGGTTAGTTTTGTTGACTAATTCTTTTATGGCTTGGGTCAGAAGGAGAGATGCCAGCTTTGTGTCTGGCCCCATTAGCTGTGCCTTTTAGAGATGCAATTCTTCATTAATTTTCTTCTCAAAGAGCCCAATGAATCATTTTAATAATCTTCTTGCTTGGAAAAAACCCTTGAAAATTGTACATTTTTCAAAAACTATTTGTAGTTTGAGACTGATTGACTCCTGAGAAACATACTGTTTGATTGTTTTTTAAAAATATTTTTGAATATCCCCCCTCCATCCCTAGTGCCATTAGTGGTTTGATCTACAGAAGTTATATTAACCTGTGCATAGCATAGAGATAAATATTTTGTACTGCAGCAGATCAAACTGCAGCTGAAATCACCAGAATAGGCCAGGCAATGCTCAGTCCCCCCGCCCACTGGTTAATTGGTGTCTTTTGCCAGACCAGAGATTTCTATATGAGTGCTCCTGCTTCTCTTCCTTGGTACAGTCACCTTGCTCATGCATATTGAAAGGAAAGATACACAAACAAGACAGCAAACAAGAGGAACAGAAATAGCAAGCTCCAAGACCCATGAGCTCACTGCTGGAATATAAGTCCTGGTGTTGCTGCCAGCTGTGCCCAGCCATGATGCCATCCCCACAATGGATGAAGCCAAAACTGTACTTATAGAATATCTGCTTGGCAGGCAGCTGTGAAAAGTGCAAGAAACCTATCGAACCTAAAAAAAAATGATGGCATGCAACTACTTTCTAACAGTAATAATCTGAAAATAAGTGAATATCAGTACAGGTTTTCTCATTTGTGTCTCATCTATTTTGAAAGGAGGAAAAAAGTCCCACATGATCACCTTTGCATTGGTTACTAGTTCATCATCTATGATGTTTCTTCCAAGTCTTTTATGTGAATCATAGTGGAAAACTGGTTTCTTATTTAATGTTGCCCACAGTCCAAAATGCTTGGAAACGCCTCTTCAAACGTTGGTAATACGGATTTATATATAACATGGACTGATAGGAATAAACTATCTTAAGACACCCTGGTAAAACCATATTTTTAAAAGATACGTGTTTGGTAATTGCAGAAACTGGGGCAGCTGGAGGAAATCCTTTTTTAACAGTTAGAAAATTGTTGGCATATTTTTGGCAGAGAAATAAGTATATCTGCCTCTGTGTTGATGTTAATGCTCATCCTTCTCAGTGTCAGCTCTAAAAAAAAATCTCCAGCACAGATGTTGGACTTTTGCTCTCCTTCTAGCTTCCCTTCTTTCAATATTTTTTCTATTTGACATATCTTGATTATCTCTTCCCCCCGCCCTAAGTTGTATTTCTTTAAGACAGGATCCTGTATGAAGACAGTGCAGTGTGAAGCCCCACCAGGGCTGCTAGAAAGGGATGTAGTGAAAAATCCACTAAAAACCCAGGGGAAAATAATCATGGTAATAATCAGGAAAATAACCAGGAAAACACCTAGGCAAGGAAATGCAGTTTTTGTTGACAGAGGAAACAACTCACACTGGGAGCCCATTTAATTTCAGTGAACCCCATTGGATCCCAAAGTGATCTCTTCCGAGACCTTATTTGCATGTCCTAGGGACAGGAACAGACATGAATACACAATACACCTTTAACTTACAGAGTTTTCTACTTCCAGATATTAAGATAGCTGGTAACTTATTTGGCAGAGAAACCTTATTCGAGCAAAGCAGTTCCAGATTTAGTCAGTGGAATACTTCCAAGAAATCCCATGTATGATGCCACCTTGAGCTCCATAGAAGAAAAAGAAGGATAAATATGAAATAAATAAAATCAAAGATGGAATATGAGACACATTTTACAATGGCATAACTATTGTAACTGAGGATGCTTGAAAAATCCACTTGTTAACAAATTCTGATACAAATTGACCTGATCTATACCTCCTAAAGTAATGTGTGGATTGGAGCATGCTGAAGGTTTTGGAGGATGATGTCTCTTCTTTTTTCCCATCTGCAGCTGGGACATACAAACTCCTCTACCCTGAAGCCATGGATTGGTGGTGGGGTTGTGCTCTGGCACTGGCAAGCTGCATTGCATGTAGTGGGAGTTGTTGCACACGGAGGTATTGTAAAATAGAAATAATAACACCAAAATAGCTATTCAGCAGTGGAATATGCTGCTTTGGAGTGTGGTAGTGTCTCCTTCTTTGGAGGTTTTTAAACAGAGGCTGGATGGCCATCTCTTGGTAGTGCTTTGATGTGTGTTCCTGCATAACAGAGGGTTGGACTGGATGGCCCCTGTAGTCTCTTCCAACTTTTATTATTCTATGATTCTGTGAAATAATCTGCATGCATCCATGAAAGAAGGAGATGCACAATATGGATTTTTCCCCAATACTTCCTAAACAGATATTGTATATAACATATAGATGGCCAAAGGGCTTAGCCCTCTCCTAACACTGATACATAGTGCGTTCAAAGAGCTGGGCATCAGATAGAGTCCTTCTTACATATTGTCACCTGAAAACAGTTAAGCATCACTTAGAAATGGACTAGTCTTAACGGGTATTGCACTGTTCATTTGTGTTACCAATTAATTTGGCAGAATAATTCGTTGATACAGAAAAATCTGAATGCCAGCACTAGATGAACAGCTCTGGTATTCAAGGTTCCACTTGAGATGGGAAATGACTAAATGAGATTTTGGACGTTTCCTTCCCTGGAATAACAATTTGGGGAAAAAAAAGGTTCAGAGGAATAACCCATGGCTTTCATAAAGTTTCAGTCCATCTTGATTATTATTCATTCAATGTCTTATGTAAAATAACACTTTAAAATAAAAAGCTCTTTTTTCCAGAAGACAGGGCAGGCCTGAAAATGT